>CAUYRH010104379.1:0-18652 GCA_963574655.1 Perodicticus potto
CTTTGTAAACAAATGCAGCAAAACTACAGCGTAAGTCCCAATGTTGGAGAAATTTTCCTTTCTAAAATTATTTTTGAAACCTCTCCAAAGCAAAGATAAGTCTGTGCTCTGCCACTCTGGGAGTTTATACTCTTAGGTACATAGTAAGGGTTATGCTAGGGTACGGGGGAAACTTACTAAATACAGAATACAAATATCTTCATACAATAACTAAGAAAATGCCATGAAGGCTATGTTAAACAGTTTGATGAAAATTTTTCAGATTGCATATGAAACCAGCACATTGTACCCCTTGCTTGCACTAATGTACTCAGCTATGATTCAATTAAAAAAAAAAAAAGAAAAAAGAAGGGTTTTGCTAATAAGGTTTATGCCTGATTCTGTAGCCCAGTTTTCTAAGTACATATCATTGCTAATCTTTATTGTGCCCACAAATGCAGTCTAAGCCTTTCCTCTAGTCTCCTATTCCTTTCTTCCTCTGAATCATCGGCGTCAATTACAGCCTACCCCCATTGTCAATTACAATTATTGCTTGCTGCTATTCAAGTACAAATAATCTAATTGTCATCAATTTGCAGTTTCAATTATCTGGTCATATCCTTGCCTTAAGGTACCTCATCTCACTGGCAGCTGTGAGGTTGGCAGGAAGGGAGAATTTTACAGAATTTTTCTTAATATAATTGCAAAGGATGAATAACTGTTTCTAGTTCATATTATTGTGATACTGCCAGTTGTTTGGACTTTGGACTCATAGTTTTTTCACAATATAACCAAAACCACGTAGCTAGCTTTTGGTCCTGAGAAACCTTCTGGTCTGTTTCACAGCTATTAACTGTTTAACCGCCAAGCCCACTTCTAAAAGCGACCATATTGCTTCATGTGTAAGAGAACCAGATTTGGAGTCCGGCGGACCTGGGTTACCTTTTGGGTGATTCCATTTATTAGTGGTGTGACCTAAGAAAAATTAAAGGTAACCTCTCTGTGCCTCAGTTTCTTCACTCTTGGAATTCTCCCAAAATGCCAAGTTCCTTCACCCCCTGAGGCTTTCAAGTTGCTGGTCTCTCTATAGAACTATTTCCCTCTCATTACTCAGATCCCAGTTCTGCAGCTCCAAGCCCTTTCCCCATGAATGCCCTCCCTGTGCTGATCGTCTCACCCCTCTGCACCCCATCACGTTCTGCTCTCCTGCTGGTCCTCATACTTCAGAGAAACAGAACAGGATGTGCAAGCGTGTGAGCATATGTATGCATGTATGTATATATATGTACACACACATGCACAGACCTGTCGTACAGTGCACAAATCACACAATAATGAATGCCACTCAACACACCACCACACATCAGCACAAACAAAGCTGTGAGAGACTGATGTACCAAGGTTATGAAAACCCTACCAAGCTGTACAGTGCTGCCAATGGAAGCACACAGTGGCAAATTCTCAAACTTAATTGCCAGACCCACAACAACAGGGCGGATGGTCATGCCTAAAAAACTCCCAAATTGCTCTGAAGGGCGGACTAGGCCCTGGCTTTGGTGGATAGTTTCCCGAGAGGAGTACTTCTACGTAACTATAAAGATATTCAGCAATGAGGTATGCAGCACATTTTCTAGAATGAGTTTGAGAACTTAATTGTCAGACCTGAAAGAGAGAAAGAGAGACACAGAGAGAGAGAGATTGATTTGTCATAAGAAATGAATCCATAATTAGGGAAGTTAAAAAATCCCAGAATCTACAGTGTGGGCCACCAGCCCTGGGACCTGGGAGAGCCCATGGTGCAGAAGAAGGTAAAAAGCAAGAAACTTCTCTCTTACTCAGGGAGACTGGTTGTTTTTTATTTTATGCAAGCCTTCTACTGGCTGGATGAAGATCATTGTTGTTAAGAAGGGCAACTTGTCTTAATTTTAAAATTTCACCAATTTAAATATTTATTAATTTCATCCAAAAACACCTTCCTCGTTAACACATACAATTAAACATTACATTTGGCCTCTTTATTTTCTTCAGAGATATCTGAAAATCTCCAAGTGGTAAGAAACACATCACCATCTCGAAGAATCCTATGAATGTCTTTATTTTTACCCCTTTCCATTCACTTTTCATAAAACTCCACAAAGATGGGGTCCTTGTATTAAATCTGATGTCCCTTGCGGGTTATGGTGAATGTTATCAAGGATACATTTACAATAAACATTGACAGTGGAGAAATATGAAATAGGATGATAATTGCACCTACTTCAAGTGTCGTTGTATTTTTATTAGTTTTTTTTTTAACCTCTTAGTAAAATATGTGGTACATAACATGTATTAATACATGTTACATATTAATACATATTAATACATAATAACATGTATTAAATACCTGCAAAATGTCGCACGGGGGGCATGCATCCCCCAAACCTTTATGAAGAATATTTATACATATATGCGTGTGTGTGTGTTTGTGTGTGTATCCCGATTAGTAGAATAAGTTTGGTTTCTGGTGTCTGAACAATGTAAGAAAAGCTTATTAGCAGGCTTTTAACTTAAGTGAGAGTGATACACTGCATTGGTTTTCTAGTTATACACTGGCGTGCCTATCCCAAGAATATGAAAGGGAACTTGTGCGTGCCTGTGTGTGTGAAGGGATATAGTGGGTAAGCTATAGACAAATTCTTCAAATGTGAACCCTAATACTTAAAATAAACACGTTAATTTTGTTCTTATTAATTGAAGTAGAAGAGGTAGTGTGCCTATCAAGATGTGCCTATCACATCTTCCCCACCCCGTAATACCATCAATTTCTCAAAAATATCCTTAGAGCAAGCACAGTTCTAAACCACTGATCTAATCCCACCCTCCCATTTTTCAAGTGAGGAAACTGAGGCTCTGGAAAAGTGATGACTTGCCAAAGTGACTCATAAGGAATGAATGGGTCAGGATTATATCCATGGCATCCGAACTGCACTCTAGAGCTTTTTTCATTGTAAGTAGGTATGAGCCCTAGATCTGTAAGTGAATGTACTTTGTCCATTCATTATCTAGTTGACATTCTGTATGGGGTAGACACCGTGCTTAGGGACAGAACAGGGAACAGTAGCCATGATCCTTCCTTTCAAGGAGTCTTCAGTCTTTTAGGGGAATGAAAAAAAAAAATCACACATAAAGTAATTCAATTAAATTTATGAAAGAAAAGTAACAGGAAAGTAAAGGTCAGTGGCAGTCTGAAGTTGATTTCTGAATCCACTTCCCTTGCCACACCATTGAATAACAAAAGATAACCATAAACTTCTGTCGTGGTCCAATGCACCCATTAAGTCAAACTCACAGGAAGAAAGTCGAGGTACAGGATGCCATTGTTTGCAGTGCCAGAAGGGGTCTTGGGTAGTTTAAAGAACAATGTTTTTTGTTTAAAGAAACTTGTTTAAAGAAACAAGTTTTTGTTTCTTAGCCCATTCAGGTCTCTGCTGATTAAGGTACTTATGATTACCAAGGGCAAACATCCTGTAGTTCTAGAGCCACAAGTGGGACAGATGTTGGAAAATTAGGTAAGATTTTTATGTTCTCTTCACCCTCTAAAGTTTTGCTTAAAAATTAACTCACAAAAGGCAGGTTCATTGGAGAAAAGTCATAGAAGTTTCTTAACGTGTACGCAGAGAATCACAGAGTAATTACCCCAACCTCTAATGAGGTGCAGAAGCTTATATACCATGCTGAGGGGACCTCGTCTCTAAATAGAGCCCCGTGTTGTGGCTGGAGACTGTAGTCCCAGCTACTTGGGAAGCTGAGGCAAAAGAATCGCTGAAGCCCAAGAGTTTGCAATTGCTGCTATCTGTGATGTCATTGCACTCTACTGAGGGAGACAAAGTGATACTCTGACTCAAAACAAACAAACAAAAAACCCTCAGATTCCACCCATAGTTTATAGGCAAAATACTATTCCAGTATTAACAAGTAGACATGCTAGAAACAAAATACAAAATTTATTTACTAGGAAAATCTGAGTATCATACAGTAGAAATAATAATTCTTAAATGAACATCTAGTGACATGAGTGGAGAGGAAGGAAATGAAAAAGGGGGATAGGAAAATAGAACTGATGATTGGACTAGTGAGCCAAGACTATCAGAACAGGGAGCTGAACAAATGAGCAGGGGAAAGCACAAATCTGACATGCGAAAAAAGTTGCAGAAGAATGGCTTTCTCCACAAATGATGCTGGGACAACTGAGTATTAATACAAAGAAAAGAAAAACCTCATCTCTTTACTCTTACACCAAACACACATATAAATTCTAGACAGATTAAAGGCTTAAATATCAAAAGAGAAGCTTTAAAACTTTCAAAAGAGAATATAAAAAACATATTTACGACAGGTTAAAAAAAAAGAGCAAACACGAAAAAGATGAAAAATGTGACTGCATTAAAATTAAAGATACCATAAAAAAGAGTAAGAAGTACAAGCTACATATTAGAAGACATATTTGTAATGCAAATAACCAAGAAATTATTTATATCAAGAACAGTGAACAAAACAATAACAAATGCAAATGACCCAATAGAAAACATGAGCAAAGGATATTTCATGAAATGGCAAACCAAATCACCTATACACATATAAATAGATACATGGTCTCAATAACAGTTAAAGGAGCCAGAAAGAAAATTAAATATATTTACAGGCCTAGATTAGTAAAAATTAAAATATCTGACCATCCCAGTTACTAGAATGTAGGAAAAAGTGGAACACTTGTGCTTTATTAGTGACAATATCAACTAATATGGCTCATTTAGAAAATAATTTTATAATATCAAGTGAACTGAAAATGCATTTGCACTATAGGAACTGAAATAAAATCTTAAGACTCCCCACAGTAACTAACTGACTGACCCCTTTTTGACCACGCAGATCTTCTAAAACTGAGTTGCTAGCCAAGAGAAAGGAGATCAGACACGCCTCGCCACATCCCCCTGTCTTCTCAGAGACGCCCCTTGTGACTCATTAACAAACCTAGGGCTAAGCAAGTCCCACCTGCTGGTCCTCAATAGTCACAAGAAGACACTTGAGTCTGGGCCTATGTCCTGTAGGTTGTATAGGTTTTTCAACATTTAAAGGTGTCAGACTGTCAGCTAATCTTTCCTAGATCCAGACAAGGGAAGACCTTGCTGTAGATTTATACCAATGAACAATTTCCCCCACAAAACACAGTTTTGCAGGGCTACTTCTGACCAGCCATCTCAAAATATGTCAGAGAAATATATCTTGGGGTGAAATATTTTGATTTCCTTCACTGGGTTGTAGTCAACAGAAAAGAAGCTATCCTCCGTAAAATAATTTTAAAAGGTTTATTTTGACCCAAATATGGGGACCATGACCCGTAGCCCCGCCAAAGAGGCCTTGAGCAAGTGGTGGGGTTACGGTTTGATTTTATGCCTTTCAAGGAGACAGGAATTCCAGGGAAAGTCACAAATCAGTATGTGGAAGGCATACCTTGGTTTAGCCCCAAAGGGTGAGACATCTCAAAGCAGGAGCTTACAGGTGGCTTTAAAGATTCTTCACATGACAGCTGGCTGAAAGAGGCTCTGTCTAATAGACTGGGAGTCAGTGAAAGGGAAGGCTTGAGTTAAGACGAGGGTCTGTTAATCAGAGACAAACTGTTGAAACAGATTCTACGAATTCCGCCACAAAGAGGTCCACTCTGAGAAGGTGCAGGAAAACAGACTTTGAGGAGGGAAGCTATGGGCCTGAGGTTTTAGTGACTCTATAATGCTTTAGTTCTCATCAAACTCAAAGGGATTGGAAGCAAATACAGAAAAATATTCACATACACAATATCTCGACAGTGGATAAATGGACTTATATTTTCACATCAATTTAACAAAACTTTAATAGCACTTACTATATGCCAGACACTGTACTGGGCATTTAATATATATATTTTCATTCTGTTTCACTAAGTGTAGGAAATAGACCATATGTAAACATTTTTGTAAAACTGAACAAAACTGTGAGATTATGTACCACGCATGATTACCTAAGAGAAGCAGGAATTAGAGGGTAAAGAGAAGAGCTTATGATTTTTTTCTCTAACCCTCTACACTTTTCAAGTGGTACAATTAGTTTATATTTATCTATAGTTTAAAAACATTTAAAAGTTAAAATAATCATGATTAAAATAAGCATCATTGAGTGTTTGTGCATTCAAACAGAGATAAGGAGCACATTTTGAAAGAACACCAGAAAAGAAAGTAGGCATGGCCAGACCCTATTGTCTAAAGAAAAGTAAAGGGTTACAAGACTAGTCCAAAAAGGTGAATGGAAGATGGTGTGACCTCCGAGGTAAATGTGAACTGGAAATGTGGATGGGTCCACAAGGCTGACTAGTCATTTGTGTTGGGCTTATAATCAAAAGAAAAGAAGACTCATTAAGAAGAATGTCTGACAAGAAATGAGGTTTTGAAATTTCTAGAAGTCCAGGATGGTAGAAGTAATTTAATGGAGCAATCTTTCATATTTTGCCAAGCAACTCAATATAGGCCCGTTGGGATTGTAGCCTGGGACCCCAGCCGTGCTGGGAACCTAGATTGCCTTGCCCTCTGGAGTTCTTCCTAAATAGCATGTTCCTTAGGGAAAAGAGGTGACAAAAATCTTTCATTCCCAGTCCTGTGGTAGTGATGCTTGGACTCCCACTGAGCCAATTTGAAGAGGAAACTTGGAGATGGAAATCTGTTAGTGTCAATTCAGCAACCAAGTAGCCAAACTTAGTGATCACGTGTGTGAGCACGTCTAACACATCCCCACTTAATGTGGTAATGTTGGTCAATGCATTAATTACTCTTTTAGGTCTTGCGTTGCAGTGATACAATATTGCCCATAGAAACGCTTCTTCTTGGTCCAAGTAGGGTGTTTCTCTGATAAAAGCAGAAATAACAGCAACACGCTTATTAGACTATCAATAGATATGCAACACTATTTAAGTGATTTGGTTTCCAGGGATATTTTCCAAAGTCTCTTTAGCAGTTTGCATTCATTCTTGGATATGAATCTTGGGATTTATTGCCAATCATTGTTATGTGCCCTGCTGTTGGCCTGTCCGGCATCTGTTCTCCCTCTCCCCTAGATCCAGGCTAGCAGAATCCACTTACATTCAGGTATTTGTCTGTTACCCACTTAGCCCAGGTGCCTCAGAGCAACTGCCTCCTGCTATAGCCCTCCGCTCACCACACCCCCCTCAACTCCACACACAGGCCGGTTGGATCTAAAGGAGTATTGGTTACTTGTCTATAGGCACTTAGCCTCAAATTCATTTTTCTGCACACACCAGTTGGGGTATGGAAGCCTACAAATGACACTTCTTAGAGCATCGTGTCAGTTGGGTATTACCACTAAGAGGCACTGGATGGGAAATAAGAAGGAGCAAGGAAGAAAAATAGGTTGTCTCCCTGCTTCTGGTTCTGCAAATGAGCCAGCAGCTGTGCGAACATACAGATGACTAAAGATTCTACCAGGGGGATTGAGACTGTCTGGTACCTTACCCAGTGACAGAACAGCTATTTTACCAGGGGAAGCACCACCTGTTATACTTGAGGTTACACAGCTTCTCCCTTTTTGTCTTTGCAAGGTGAGAGGCAATAGTGGCTTCTTGCTGTTACTGATTTTTTGGCTAATTTCTCTGACCAATTGTAATGCCCTTGTAATGCTGCCCTTGTAATGATTTTGCTACCAACTGCCTGTATTCCTTTTTCTTTCCAGAGCACTGATTGATTCTAAGCTTAATCAATCAGTGCCTGGGACAGATACAACCATAGGCATATTGTATAATTTCAGTCAATGAGAATGCAGGAAACACTTACTGGGATTATCTTGTTTTTATTTTCCAAAACAGTTGCTTGCCCATAGCTCCCCTTTCTTAGTTCCCTTGAGTTCTAAGGGTTTCTTATTCTTTCTCTAAGCACTGTCACATGTTCAGTTTCTATAGTGATTTTACCACCCTCCTGTTAGACTGAGTTCACATACACAGGAAGGCAGGATCAAAAATACTCTAGAGACATTACACTTGAGCAAGTAGATTTTGTCATGGCTGATATGCACCTGACTTCTCTCTACCAATAGTGGGAAGCCATACATACCCTTATTTTTAAGTCAATATCAGATGGGGTTTCTATTGCTTTCTGCAAGCTGCTACCTAGAATGGCTAACAGGAAATTTCTGCATCTAGATGACTCAGTAGACATGTTGAATTTCCCTACAAACCTTTTGGCAAAGTCACAAGAATGTTGGGGACTCCACCTAAGGAATTTAGAACCCGTAGTGACTCTGGGGATGTCTTCAGGAATTCCCTTGAGTTCTAAGGGTCTTTCATGTATAATCTACATTGACAGAACATAACTGACCATGTGTGCGTATTCAGGATATATGATGCCAGATAGGCCACCTTTGTGGTAAAAAGGACTCATCTAGCATTTCCAAGTCAGTAGCTCAGAAAAAGTCTCAGATATTTCACAGAATACTAGAGAAATGCAGGGAGAACTATTTTTTTTTCGGAGGGAATTTTGTGAATTGAAAAGCTAACTTTTTTTGCATTTTATCATAAAATGATTATCACACTAATGGCTGGAATTTCTTTCCAGGGATCTTTTGTAGTTCAAGGTCACTTTTCTACTCAATTTCTCTCTCTGAAGCAACTTCTTCATCTTATCAGTCATTAATATTCTTGATTTTGCTTTCTAAGTTTTCTTCCATACATTCACCTCCATCCCAGCCATAGGATGTTTTTTGCTAGCCAACTTCACTTCAGCCTGGAGCTAGACCCCTTCCTAATTCATCTCTGGCTTGATAACTATTTTTCTACCAGCATAGATCAGGTCAGGTGCTCATCCCACCCCCCACTGCCTTCACGTTAAAGTCAAGTCCAAACCCACTTGTAGTCAGACTCCAATTTGCCCTTCTGTTCTCATTTATCTATCTTGACCTTTTCCCAGTTACAGTCCTTTTATACCCTATATTTAACTGGAACAATCCTCATTTTTTCCTCAAATAACATATTTACTTCATACCTCTCTGCCATGTCCAATATTATTCTGTTTTTCTGAAAAGTTTTCTTTATTATACCTCATGACATATTGCTCATTTAAATATCCAGAATACATTTTTTGGAAACTTTATATGTGCTGAACACAGCCCAGGGTACTAGGCATTCAAAATGATATGTATTCATGCATAACTCCATGGAGAATATATAAACATACTCAATTAAACATAGTGTCCTAAGTACTATCGTAGAGTTGCCTGAATTTCTATGGGAATGTGAATGAGAATGAGAGAGTCATTTGTCTTTCAAAATTAAATTTAAATACTTGGAATTACGCATTCTGAACGTCAGACAAAATTTACTATACCTATTTCTGCATGCCCATAGCATTATACAAGTGTTTAAAGCATTTGCCTGCTGTGCTAGAATTTTACCAGGAAATACCACACTCTAAGCATCAGTTTCCTCATCTGAAAGTGGAAATAATAATAGTACATACTTGATGGAGGTGCTGTGAGGGTGAAATAAAGCAATCCATCAAAAGTGCTTCAAATAGCATCCGTCATATCACACAGTAAATGTTCAATACATCATGCATAGTACTATTTAACTATGTACATTTTAAATAACTTCAAGGGTAGAAAGCATATTATATTCATTGTGTATTTCCCTACCATTATTCTGGAGCCCAAAGGAATAGATTGAATAAAAGGAAGGAAGGAAGGAAGGAAGGAAGGAAGGAAGGAAGGAAGGAAGGAAGACTTTGTAACGTACACAGAACAAGCCTATTAAACTGGTCTAGCTACACGGTTGTGTGTCTGAACTATCGGCATTTTATTTTAGTACGAGAGCTCTTTTCCCATTAATCAACTCTTACAGTAGAAAATGACTCTGACTTCAGGGACTCCTGGCAGGGGGGAATGTTAACAGACCTTTCAGTAGCTGTAGTTTCCTTGCTGCCCATTGATGGATCAAGAGCTAATTCCCAAACTATTTTCAAGCCAACCTAGTAAGTACATAATATTTACTCAAGCGACACTAAGCCATTTGGCATGATTTCAACAGTAAAAAAGGGGCACTTCGAGAGAGGACTTATGTTATAAGTAGGGTTGGTTCATAATTGTATGGCTGATGCCTCTGTTCACCTCCTGATAGGAAAGCTAAGAAATAGTTCTTTAGAACTAACTCTGTTTAATATTGTGCTCATTTTCCTGCCATCCTCATTTCAGATCTGAATGACAGTATAATCAGACAGAACTAAAGTATAATCCCAGCAGAGACAGGGTAGAGGCTATTAGGCACTATAGATAAAGTGAACAAATTCTAGTTCATTCAAGAAAAGCAAAATGTTCAGCCTACAAGACAACGACTATCTCCCCCTTACTCCTGCCCCAGCCATGCAGTCAAAGCCACTGACAAAGGTTGGCTTAGGTTTATTTTCTGAATCCATTTTCTTTCATGCATGCATAAAAGAGAAATTCTGAGAAGGAATTTTTTTTTTGCAGTTTTTGGCCTGGGTCAGGTTTGAACCCACCATCTCTGGTATATGGGGCCTGTGCCCTACTCCTTTGAGCCACAGGCACCACCCAAGAAGGAATTCTTATATTCTGCTCACCAGGACTTTCCATCTTTCAAAATCATCTTTCAAAATCCTCAATTTGGTGGAAAACTTTCACCTCCTTTAAGTGCCCATGGAAGATAGCACTAATTTTTTCATGTTTCAGGAATAGAGAAATGTTTTTAAATGATAGCTTTTAAAAATGTCACATGGGACCTTAACTTTTCTGAAATACAGTAAATACTTCACTATAGTTGTTTATGAATCATGGACGTTAATTCCACTGATGCAGGTCACCAGCGACATAACCCTTGTCCAGAATTACTATTTCAATTGAAATCCAAGGAATAAGAGGAGGGGCCCAGAAGTGGGAGGTAGCCTGAGTGGGCCCCAACCCACACAGGTGGAAAAGTACTCACAGAGCTCAGAAGCATGGGGTGTGAGGGCTGATGGGGAGGGTCATGCTCCATGCTTACTACAATAACACAGGAGGAATTCATAACGATTTATGACAAGCTAACAGACACGACAATTAACTGCTTCAGTCTCTCGAACCACAACCAGGCACATAACAATAAACTCTATATTATTTGCAAGCTGCCTCAATACGGAGAAAATTTTAAATTTTATTTTATTGTCATTATAATTATAAACTCTTCAGGATGTCTCTCTAAACAATAGAATTTTTTTTAAAGATAGCCATAATGGTAGTAGCAAGCCTAAATGAAATGACAATATCTCATCAATATTTCAAACAGCTAGTTGGCGTTCAAATGTTCCTGACTGTCTAATAATTTTTTACAATTTGTTCACATCAGGATTCAGAGAATGTCCATATACAATGATGGATTCATGGGTATCTGTGACTTTGCCATGTTTTTAATCCATAGGTTATACTTCCAATCATTTTTGCTCCCTGCTAGAAATCCTGATTGTTGATTCTGAAGTGAAGCACAGTGCCTGGTACATGGCGAAGGTTATTAAATATTTGTAGAATAAAGGAAAAAGAACAAAGAACAAAAATGTCTTCCACTGTCCTGCTTGTGTTTGGAACATACTTCTTTCCAGAATGATCACCTTTTTTGTTTCTCCCTTTCACCTTCCTATGGGCTCTCCTTGGGCTCTTTCACTCTGTTCTACAAGCTACCAGGATAAAGGAAGCCCATTCACACACACTGACCAACCCTCACCAACCTGCAGTGTGTGAATCCCTTCTCTGTGTTCCTTTCAGGCTTCTCAAGCTCTCCTAATTCACTGAATAAAGCACCTCGTAGTTTTCATCCCAAATGAGGATGCTGTGAGCAACTTGAAGAAAGTAGCCATTCTTAATTGATCTTCTGTTCTCCATCTCCTAAAACAATTCCATCATGGAGTATGCACTCAATGAATGTTTTAATTGTTGATTAAAATTACAACTAATGTCAATTCATGCTGACAGGTTTAAAAATTAAGGGGAAAAGGCCCTAGAAATAATTGACCAAGGTTATTATTTTCCTCTCATGGGTAGATTCCAGTTTTCCGTGGGCTCCTATCCAATCACCAATTAAGCATTGCTTCTTTGAACCACTATGTGCTTTGAGTTAAGAATGGATATGATTTCTTTTTGACCTGTGTGCATGCAGCAATTTTCCAGTGCATTTTAATTAATTAACTCCCATTTCAGTTTTGCACAAAGGATAGTACTATGGAAGGTGGAAGAAAGTATGTTCTCAGAGTGCACATCAGTACTGGTGCCTCAGAGGAGAGAGCACAGCTACAATTGCAATTGTAAATTGGAGTTTCCTACAGGACTGTGCAGGAGTAAAAATAAATTTGGAATCTGAGAGGAAAGACTAGGATTCCATTCCTGATCAATAGTGAAGAACCCTGCCAAAGCATGGCTACGAAGTTACTGTTTTTAAACATATTCCTTCTCTCCAGTCATTGCTCTTAGAGAGAGGCTGGCACTAGTGGTGCAAAATATGGCATATTTTAAAGTGACAGGGCAACCTTCCATCAGCCTCCTGTACTCCAGCTGCAAGCTTTTGTACCACTAAATTGGGATCAATTATAAATCTCCAAGTAGCACTTTAACTTTCTCAACTGATGATATGAGATTTGTATTAATACTCATATCACAATTAATGTGTAGAGTCCTAGACACCTAAAGTTTCAAGGCCCAACTTTTATTTATTATCAGCTAGACTGAAGGCTAAAAACAGAGTTAGAGAAAGTAGCGGATTCCAAAAATCTCAGGAGGTGTTGCAGATTCCAGGAAGCACAGAGCAAAAAATTAGGTACTCGAGCTGCATAGAGATAGCTGGCAAAAAAGTGAATTGAGGTTCAACCCAGGACAGTAAATACTAATGGACTTGAACATGAAGATCTGAAAAAAGAATAAGTATTTAGTGGTAGGAGGTTAATTGAAAAGGGGATGACCTCAAAACCCCTTTGGATACTAATGGGGCCATGCACCATTTGTTGGTCTTCTGATTTTCCTTCCACATATCTGTTTTGTCTCTTTTTCCTAATTTCCAGAATAAATTTTAGACCAAGATTTAGATATATTTATAATTATGTCAAATATATGAGTATCAACTCATCACCTACCAATTCCTCAAATAACACAGTACAAAATACAAAATTAATGGGATTCACCTCTTGTTGATTCAATCTTACTAGAACAGATAGGATAGATAGCTTCATTAACAAATGTACCTAATTTTTACTATGTCGAAATGAAAAATTTCCCCAGAATTAGAATGAAATAAAAAAATCCTCTGGAAAATAAATCAATAAATTGAAATCGTTTTATGGACAATAAACGGTCAATAAATTAAGACTATGGTCATTTAAAAGCCAGCTTAAAGCAATTCGATAGCATCTAATGCAAAGGTTATAGCAGATACTTTCAGGGCATTTTCCATTTCCTACACCACTGATTGTTTCCTGTATCTCTCTGCCTAATGACACAGTATGCCCAGAAATCTAACTTGGACCCCTAACAATAGGAGAGAAGTACCACCGACGAATATCCCCAAGAGCAACCATTGACTAGTGATATATGGTAAGATGTGAATGAAGACGTGAACTTCATTGCCCTCAGAGGGAAAATGCTGTCAGTGTGTTCTACAGTTTACCAGCTTGACTTCAGTGTGGTTGAGCTGGAGTTGCCCACAACCTCTACATGGGCTTTCCCTCCTACATCTCTCTCCCCTATTCTTGTATCAAGATCTTCTTTGGAGATCTGCAAACTTTGACTATATTCTCAATTGTTTTTATGGATTCTTTCAGAAATGGTAACTCACTATGATTAGTGCTTCCCTGACTCTGTTCGTTTACATACAAATGTCATCCTTTTTACACTCGCAGTAGCAACTGACCATGACTTATACCACAGCTCTTCTATGTTGTTTTAAAATTGATTCACCTTTTCATTTAGTCTCAAACATGGTAAAATTATGCATAAAATCACAATATGATAGCAATACCTTTTCCTAATACATGCTTAAAATTGTATTTTAATGTTTCCTCATGTGTCATATAAAATGATGTTACATGCTATGCCTTTCAAAACACTGAACTATAATGTGGATAAGAAATATGAATGCTTTCCTTATCACTGATAATGTAACACCATAGTTGAGAATTTTTTAAATATAATCTATGAAATTTTCTAACTAGATACTCCCTTAGAATGTTAGAGAATTCTATACTTCTTGTCTGATCAATCTGTCTGGTTTGAAAATGTCCATTTTGAGTTATAAGCTTCTACCCAGCAAGAGCCTACCTGACAGGTTTCTTTCATATTAGCCTCTGGTACAATGGCAAAAAAGGAAAGGATAAAGGGGGTGGTAATAGTAGTAACTGGTAGTCATTTCATAACCATGGAAATTCAATAAGACTACGTAAGTTGCAAAATGAAGGAGAATGCAGATATTTGGGGTTGTAGTAAAAGAATGGATTATCGGGCGGCGTCTATGGATCAAAGGAGTAGGGCACTGGCCCCAAATGGCGGAGGTGGTGGGTTCAAACTCAGCCCCAGCCAAAATTGCAAAAAAAAGAAAAAAGAATGAATTGTCTTCTGCTATTGACTAGCCTTTTCACTCTTTGGAAGAAATGTTTTGCGTTTGCAAAAATATCATTCTTCAAGCCACAACTCAGGACCCCAATCTCACAAAACCACTTCATAAAAGAGAATTAATAGGTATCTTTTTTTAATAAAGAGGCACTCCAAATTTTCTTTAAGTGGCACAATTTGTTTCCGGGGGTTTGATTGTTATTACCAATTTGTGAATCACATGTTGCTTGTTATCAAGAAATTTAATTTGTCTAATTCAGGAAAGACTCTCTGGCTAAATGTCTAAAGATGCGTGTGTGCACATCTGCGTGTATGTGGAGGAGGGAGAGAAAGAGACAGACAGACAGACAGAGAGAATGACACCAGTTGGATAATCAGACAGCCTCCTCTGAAGTCCCCGTGCATTCAGCTCTAGAGAGATAAGCACACACAGGCTACAAAATTGTATAGATTATGAACATCTCTGCTTGATTAAATGGAATGGAAATACATTTTCCCTTTCATATTGGAAGAGGCTTAACATTAAAAAACTAATCTTTTCTGAGATAAAGTTCATTAACACAATGATTATTCATTTGGCTTTTATAATGATATTGCTGCTTAATCACCAGAACATTGCTTCCTGTGCTCTGTGGGAACCAGCAGGAAACATTTGAAGTGTGAGTCTTGCTGGTAACGTGACGGGAGAGGGAATCGTATTCTCACTGCTCTTCATTTTAAAAGTACAGCACATTCCTGCTCAGAAGTCTAAAACCTCTTGTCCGACAGCATGAGCTGTAAACCCCACATTAAATGCAGAATAAAGTTATATAACGCTGAAAGCTAAATCTTTGCCTCGGGTCTGCTGTTTCTCTCTGGATTACACATAGAGGTTCTCAGGGGGGACATTTTCATTAAAAACCAAGATTTGAGGTGGTTTGATCTTGGTGTTTGCAAATACCATAGTACCAAGGCAATAGCTCATTTGAATGTTTAGCTCAATCAACAGGACATTGACAAGATAGGGCCAAACGATACATCTTTAAAATTATATACTCCTTGATGCAAGTTCAACCCACAACGGATTCATAAACCTACAGTGGTCTCCTTGAAATGAAATCTGAATGAAAATATAATTTTAAGATAGCATAAGGAAAGACAACTATTACAATTAATTTTCATTCACGGAAGGTCCTTTAGAATGTAGGAGTTTGTAAACGTTTGGTGGAGAGCTAAATTATAAACAAGGCACACAATGCATAATTATTCACCAG
The DNA here is from genome assembly GCA_963574655.1 of Perodicticus potto. NCBI lineage: Eukaryota > Metazoa > Chordata > Mammalia > Primates > Lorisidae > Perodicticus > Perodicticus potto. The sequence continues at coordinate 15,882 of CAUYRH010104379.1, forward strand.
TGTAGCAACAGCAGTCAGGGCTGTAAGTTCCAAGCAATGGAAATGAACTGGAGATGATTTAAGTAGAAAATGAATACGGAAGGATAGTAGGTCATTCGTGAAATTATCCAATGACTCACCTTCAAAAGCTGGGCAGGAACAAAGAATGTCCGTAGCGTTTAGGACTGTAACACCACTGGTTTCATACATGAAACCATCTGCACTTTTGATGAACACTGGACTTCCCAGCTCACACTGGATGCCTATTAGTAACCACCTTAGAAATGTAACATGACTGCGGCCACCAGCCACCAGAATGTTCCCTTCTGCCTGTGCTTCCTCAGTTTGAGAGCTGAAGATCCCAGCTCAGGAGTAGGTACGTCTCCCTGGCCAGAAAATGCAGCACAATCAGGTCCTTGCTGCCAAGAGACCAAGTGATCAGAGGCTTTGCCAAAGCTCCCAAGATAGTGCATTTCCCCAAGATAAAGTATTTAGATCTTGGTCAGCCAAAAAAATGACAAATCTCCATTAACCACCATCAAATAAGCCCAACATTCGTAATAAGGAAATGGTTAGAACATGATTGAGGACCTATTGTTAATGCAACTAGATCATTCAAATCTTGGTTCACAATTTCTCGGCAGAATAATTCTCTGAGCCAAAACCTGGCCATATGTTTGTGACAGAAGCTAAACAATGTTTCCTAACCAGTCACCAAACTCTCCTGGCCTGCTTTAAATGCCTACAGCCTTTCAGTTAAGCCATCAGAGTTGTAGAAAGAAAGAAAAAGAAGAGAAGAGATGTAGGCAGCACAGGAGATTGTTAAAGGACATTTGCTAGCCCTTAGGTGTGTCTTTACAGTGTTAACACATCTAAAGAGAGGGATGTTTTAGCAAAAGGGTGCTGAGAAAGGGGCATGTATCTGTGAAGTGTGCTACTCCCCATTTGATCATATCCAAGGCCCTTCCAAATCTTAGTAACTGAACCAAAATGACTTGGAAATTCATAAAGAAACCCGTTATTAGGGGCATGCACTTTCATTATAATGTTCCATTTCATTATTTTGCAAAAGCTGGTGAATATATGACTCCCACAGAGATCAAATCTGAAAAGTCTCACCCAGAGACAAGAGCACATAGGCTGAAAATCAGAGAGAGGTCAGTAGCAGAATATGACAAGGTGTGTTTTGACATTTTTCAAATGTTAACAAAAACAATTCACATTAATCTTCTATGTACAGATAGTAAAAGTAACAGCAGGAGCAAAGAGGACCTAGATAATCCAAAACATAAGCTAAGGTAAAAAAAATTAATTCATATTTGATTAGTGGATACACTGTGTAATTTTTACAATACCTACTTGTTCTGATGTTTTCTTTTGCTAATGTTATAATTGACCTCAACTCCCCCTGAGTCCAACCTAATTGAGTGATGACATGCAATTAAATATTTTCAGTGAATAATATCTAAAAACTTTTTCACAAGTAGCAGAAATCTTATCTAGGTACAAATACATGGGAGCATACATCACAGAGAAATCAGAAATCATAGAGTCTCTTGACTAAGAAAATCTTTTGAACAGGGACACATCTGAAATAAACAGCCAGCAGTATTGGAAAAGCATGTGTATTAGAAGACTCAGGAACACTGCGTTTGATGATAAGAAAACACTAGATTAGCAAGACTTCTGATTCGAATTTTAGCTGGGAAACAGTATGTTATTTGGTTAAGGACAGAGCCACAAAGCTTGTCTGAGGCTAAAACAACGTGTAAAAACCACAGCCCCTGCCCTGGTTCCAAGCTCTTCTGCTAGGATACTGCAGCACAGAGTCCTAACTTCTGCATTGCATGCTTGCTGGACTTCAGTAACTGTGGAAGATGATAAGTTTCCGTATTGATTTTTCTAGTTACATACAGACCCCTAGATCTTAAGAAATGGAGTGGCAGCATCTCCTGAGTTTAAGGACAGGTGGAAATGACCGCTGCAGGATTTGCATGCTACATCTGCACTCTACTGTACATGGAATCTCCCTTTGTAAATAATATCCATACGAAATCTTCTACCCATGATTTCAAATCAGATAAACTTCTGAAATCAGAAACCTAGCTCTGCATTCTGCTCCCAACTCACTTCTGGAATACCTGTACAACCCCCAGGTCAAATCAATTAATCTTTTTGGTCTCAATTGCTTTGTTTGCTTAATGAATGATCTGTGGGAGACAAGAACATGGAAGATGCCTTTCAGGCATATGAACTGGAGCAGAAACACTTTTCATTCAGGAATGTGATATTTTAGACTTAAAAACTAAATCAGACCACAGTGAGGACTTAATTATTAAGATGTATCTACAAGTACTGAACTTAAGGTTCTAAGACAAATCACATAATCACTATTCCAAAATATACATTATGTGAGTAGAGCTGTCTAGCTCTATGTTTTTCAACATTTTTTATCTTGGACACACTTGAACTTACAGTTGAACTTCCACGGTACACTTAAATTATGTTGATCAAAAAAAAAAAAGAGTAAAGAAAAGAACATACTTACTGTGCTTTGAACTTCTTTTATTTATTTATTTATTTATTTATTTATTTATTTATTTATTAAGTCATAACTGTGTACAATGATTCAGGCTTGGAGTACAGTGTGCGGGCTTCCCATACAATCGGAGATATTTTTATCCACCTGATTAATATAACATTCATGATATTTTCTCATTTACTATGTGAAAACAATTTTGATCCGTATTTAGAAGATTTCTCCTGACCCTTCACATATGCACCACAAGTGT
>CAUYRH010104381.1:0-23255 GCA_963574655.1 Perodicticus potto
AAGTTTAGCAAGTAAGCTGATGATTTGGAGCTGAGCCAAAGGAGAAGGCTGAAGAATGCACATCAACCCTGCTGAGGCTAGCTGTGACCCCAAGGATACAAAGAAAAGGTACAAAATCCATCACTAAGTGGGTGGGAGTCCCTTCCCCAATGGCTCACAGTATACTTTCAACAAACAAGTGAGCAGAGTTCAAACATCTTCCCATTTTATCTCAGGGGAGAAACCCTCTAAAAACTGTAACTCCTTCCCCTACTCGGGTGGCATGGCACTCTTATGCCAGGCATAAAACTATATAAAACTATATATATTCTCTACCTACAATTCTGAACTCCCAGCATTCCCCTCCACTCTCACCCTGAGGTCTGGAAGCCTCACCCCCATGGAGTCCAGATTCTTGGGCATTTTCTCGAGAGGTGTGGACAGAGCATGGGCTGTTGCCAGTCTATGCTGATTCTGCAACACAGGGGTAAGGAGAAAACAGTGGACTGAAGCAACCATACGGGAAAGGGAAAGGTGGTGCCCCCCCAGCACAGAGCAGCAGTGGCAGCAACAGGAACAATAGGGCTCACACCCCTGGGGATATTTTGTAAGGACACACCCTGTCTCTCTGGGCAACCAGAGAAAGCCAGGCATCTTCTCCTATGGCAGACACTGGCAAAATAGATCTGTGACAGTAATGCAGACCCCATGTGCAAAGGGTATGCCCTAAGGTGGTACTGACCTGGGCGGAGCACAGTGGAAAAAGAATTGAAGACTTGTGGGCAGAGATGGCATACTTCCAGGGTGGGGCTGAGCCAGAAGAATGCTTTAGTTAGCCTAAGAAACACCTGGCCCTCAGGGGATCATAGCTGAGACAAAGGCAGGCAGGCTGAGGCTGGAACTCTGAGCCAAGTGTGAGCTTCACCCACCCCAACACAGACTGCAGGGGAAACAGAAACACAAGCTTTGGGCAGTGGCACAGATGGGGGTTGAGCCACAGTTTCTGTAAACTTAAACAGCACCTGGTCCACAAAGGAATATAGCTAGGACAGAATCACAAATTCTGCACAAATATGTCAGCAACATCAATACGGGTGGAGCTGGAACTAAGTGAACCACCCCTACTTTCATTAACCACCTAAGGTTGACAGGTCTCAGCTTCCCTTGCTGTATAGTGGCAGAGTGCAGAGGCCTGGCCAAGGAGACATAAGATCTCTCTGTGACTCAGGTAGGCTCAAATCCCTGGAGCATTTGCTCATTGGTGGGAACTGGGTCATAGCCTTGTGGGGTTACCAGTGACTGAGTGTGACAGAGGTGCAAGGTGGGAAAGGAGGCATCAACCTTCCCAGACTAATTCATTTGCTTGGGGGGAGGGGAGTCCTTCTGAATCCACAGAGCACCAGAACGAGTCATACTTGAGCTGCCAGCAGACCCCTGCTATCTAGTTGCCAGAGACTTTTTGAACTCCCTCACTTGAGACTGGGTGCTGTCTGGGACAATTGATTCAGATCCCTTAGACTAGACCAATCACCCGAGGACTATCTGAACTGGTACCCTGGGTGTGTGGTTTGAGAAGGTTTGATTTTCCTTTTCTAGTTGTTTTCCGTAGGAGGTGTGGTGACTTAATTGCTGGCATTTCTCCACAGCAGAGACTTCAACCCAGAGTAACTAATTCACTAGGGTTGGACAGAGACTAACTGAAAACAAGACAGAGCCACTTAGCCCCAACACAACAAGTAAGTCCCCAGCATCTCAGGCCATAGCTCTGTATGGGTCCTTTGCAAAGCTTTAGGGGAAAAGGTACAGACACCAGCCACAGCTCTTGGGTAAAGGGCTAGTTAATCATTACTCCAGGAACCCCCCAACCTGAATTCACCTTATCTGCTCATCTAGCCAAATGGTGTAAAATAATCATGGGGCGGAATCAGCAGAAAAACTCTGGTAACATGAATAACCAGAGTAGATCAACTCCCCCAAGGAACAATATGATGGATACAACTGAAGATCCCATATATAGACAAATGGCTGAGATGTCAGAAATAGAATTCAAGTTTGGACTGCAAGTAAGAATAATAGAATGTAGGTAAAGTTGGAATTATAAATTCAAGGAGCAATTCAAAAGTTGTCTCAAGAATTCAATGAATTCAAAGACAAAAGCTCCAAAGATTTTGACACACTGAGTCAAGAACTTGCAGCCCTCTAAGATCTGAGAAATACAGTAGAATCCCTCAGTAACAGAATGGAGCAAGCAGAAGAAAGGATTTCTGACATTGAAGACAAAGCTTTCAAACACTCCCAAACTCTCAAAGAGGAAGAGAAATGGAGAGCAAAAACGGATCATTCTCTTAGAGAGCTTTGGAACAATTCAAAGAAAACTAATATTCACCTTATAGGAATTCCTGAAGGTGATGAAGTTGCTTCGCAAAGCACAGAGGTCCTTTTTCATGAGATTATGAGGGAGAACTTTCTAGACATGCTGAGAGATCCTGAAAATCAGATAACAGACAGTTTCAGAACCACAGCATGACTCAACCTAAATTAGACAACCCCAGGAACATCATAATTAACTTCACTAAAGTTAATATGAAGGAGCAAATTCTGAAAGCAGCCAGACATAAGAAAACCAAAACCTACAAGGGGAAGAACATTAGAATAACTGCAGATCTCTCTGCTGAAACCTTGTAAGCTAGAAGAGGGTGGCCATTGACTTTTAATCTCCAAAAGCAAAATAACTTTCAACCCAGGATTTTGTATCCAGCTAAACTCAGTTTCATTTATGATGGAGAAATTAAATACTTTAATGACATTCACATGTTGAAGAAATTTGCCATAACTAAAGTAGCTATCCAGGATATTCTCAGACCTATCCTCCACAATGAAGCGTAATCCTCCACCATGAAAGTAAACTCATTCAGAAACTTTCAATCAAATTCCAAAAGGATTTGGCAAAAGGATTAAAAATGTCTACTGCACTTTTGAATAGCTCATTACCCAAATTTCTGCCAATATTCTCAATTAATGTGAATGGCTTAAATTGTCCTCTAAATAGGCACAGGTTGGCTGACTGGATACAAAATCTTGGGCCACATATCTGTTGCACACAAGAACCTCATCTTACCTTAAAAAATAATATAGACTCAGGGTGTAGGGATGGTCATCTATAATTCAGGCAAATGGAAATCAGAAAAAAGTAGGTGTTGCAATTTTATTCACAGATACAATAGGCTTTAAACTAACAAAAGTAAGGAAGATAAGGATGGTCACTTCATATTTCTTAAGGGCAAAACTCAATATACTGAGATTTCAATTATTAACATTTATGCACCCAACCAGAATGTGCCTCAATTTATAAGAGAGACTCTAACAGACATGAGCAACTTGATTTCCTCCAGCACCATAATAGCCAGAGATTTTACACTCCTTGGCAGTGTTTGATAGATCCTCGAATAAGAAACTAAGCAAAGAAATTTCAGATTTTAACTTAACCATTCAACATTTGGATTTAACAGACATCTACAGAACATTTCATTCTAACAAAACTGAATACACACTCTTCACATCAGCCCTTGGAACATACTGTAAAATCAATCACATCTTAGGTCACAAGTCTAACCTCAGGAAATTTAAAAGAATAGAAATTATTCCTCATATCTTCTTGAACCATCATGGAATAAAACTTGAACTCAGTAACAGGAATCTGCTGCATACACATGCAAAATCATGAAAGCTAAATAACCTTAAGCTTAATGATAGCTGGGTTATGGATGAGATTAAGAAGGAAATTACCAAATTTTTGGAACAAAATGACAATGAAGACACGAATTATCAGAATCTCTGGGATACCCCAAAGGCAGTTCTATGAGGGAGATTAATAGCACTGCAAGCCTTCCTCAAGAGAACGGATGAGAGGAAGTTAACAACTTAATGGGACATCTCAAACACCTGGAAAAGGAAGAACATTCCAATTGCAAACACAGAAGGAGAAAAGAAATAACCAAAATTAGAGCAGAATTAAATGAAATTGAAAACGAAAGAATTGTACAAAAGATCAATAAATCAAAAAGTTGGTTCTTTGAAAAGGTCAATAAAATAGATAAACCTTTGGCTAATCTAACCAGGAAAAAAAATAGGAAAATCTCTAATTTCATCAATCAGAAATGGTAATGATGAAATAACAACAGACTCCTCAGAAATTCAAAAAACCCTTAAAAATCCTTAATGAATATTACCAGAAACTTTATTCTCAGAAATATGATTATTTTAAGGAAATTGACCAATACTTGGAAGCATGCTACCTTCCAAGACTTAACCAGAATGAAGTGAAAATGTTGAGCAGGCCTATATCAAATTATGAAATAACATCAATTATACAAAATTTCCATAAAAAGAAAAGCCCGGGACCAGATGGCTTCACATCAAAATTCTACCAAATTGTTAAAGAGGAACTAGTACCTATATTACTTAAATTTCATGAGAAGGACCCCCCCCCCGGGCAATTGAAGCAACATCAAAAATACACGATTGGGACCTAATCAAACTAAAAAGCTTCTGCACAGCCAAGAACACAGTAACTAAGGCAAGCAGACAATCCTCAGAATGGGAGAAGATATATGCAAGTTATGTCTCTGACAAAGGTTTAATAACAAGAATCCACAGAGAACTCAAATGTATTAGCAAGAAAAGAACAAGTGATCCCATCTCAGGGTGGTCAAGGGACTTGAAGTGAAACTTCTCTGAAGAAGACAGGTGTACGGCCACAGACACATGAAAAAATGCTCATCATCCTTAATTATCAGAGAATTGCACATCAAATCTACTTTGAGATACCATCTAACTCCAGTAAGATTAGCCCACATGACCAAATCCCAAAGCCAGAGATGTTGATGTGGATGTGGAGAAAGAGAATACGTCTACACTGCTGGTGAGAATGCAAACTAATACGTTCCTTTTGAAAAGATGTTTGGAGAACACTTAGGGTTCTAAAAATAGACCTGCTATTCGATCCTATAATTCCTCTACTAGGTATATATCCAGAAGACCAAAAATGACATTATAACAAAGATATGTGTACCAGAATGTTTATTGCAGCCCAATTCATAATTGCTAAATCATGCAAAAAGCCCAATAGCCCATCAACCCACAAGTGGATTAATAAATTGTGGTATATGTTCACCATGGAATATTATGCAGCCTTAAAGAAACATGGAGACTTTACTTCTTACATGTTTACATGGATGAAACTGGAATATATTCTTCTTAGCAAAGTATCTTAAAATGGAAGAACAAATATCCAATGTACTCAGTCTTACTATGAAACCAATTTGTAGCTTTCTTATGAAAGCTATAACCCAATTATAGCTCAAGTAGAAAGGGAAAGGGGAGAGGAAGGTGAGGGGAAGGGGGAGCATGGGTGGAAGGAGGATAATTCATGGGACCCCTCTTACAAGGGTACATGTGAAATTAACTAGGTGTAGAATATATATGTCTTAACACAATAACTAAGAAAATGCTGTGAAGGCTATGTTAACCAGTTTGATGAAAACATTTCAAATTCTATATAAAAACAGCACATTGTACCCCATGATTGCATTAATGTACACAGCTATGATTTAATAAAAAAAAATTAAAAAAAAATAAAAAGAAAAATAGAGTAAGAAAAAACCCTGTGAAGTAGTGATCAGGATTGACACTTTAGGCAGGAAGATGACATTTGAGTAAAGTTCTGAAATCCTAAAGGGTTAATCTATGCAATGCAATGCCTTGGGGAAGAGAATTTCAGGCAAGAAAAAAAAAAAAAGAGAGAGAGAGAGATATTGAGAGGAGAAAGGCCCTGAGGCAATATTGTCTAGACCAAGGAAAGATGAAGAAAGCTGGGGGTAGAGTATGAGCTCTGTGGCCTGGTGAGCCATTGGAAGACCTTTTACCCTTAGTGATGGGGAACTGCTACCAGGGTTTTGAGCAAAACAAGTGACATGTTGGGTCTTCATTTTAGCTGAGTCTTTCTAACTTCTATAATGAGATGAGATTAGTTTTGAGGAGGCAATAAGTAGCAGAAACATGGACTGCCATTGGAAGATTCTTGTGTTATTCCAGTTAAAAATGATCATGAGTTGGACTGGGTAAAACAGTGGAGGTGATGAGAAAAGATCAGTCCCTGCAAATTTTGACAGAAGACCCTCCCTAACAGGAATGAGTTGTCTTATTAGGGCTTGCCTTTTTATTCATTCATTATGTCATCCACTTGATCTTTCACTTTTTTATTTTAACAGGAGAAGCAATGTGAAAAAAGATACATTTTTTGTTATACGGTGATACAAAGAGTTTACTAACTGACATTGATGAAAAGACACCTAGTAATAATAATTACAATAAGAGTAATTATAATGGTTAAGATTATTAAGCACTTACCCTGTATCAGACACTTTGCTAAGTGCAGTACTGGAGTTGATCTTCCAGTAGCCTTGTTATTACCAAACAGCCACTATTATTACCCCTGTTTATGAATGATATAGTGGAGGACATGATTGATTAGCTAACTTGCTGTAGGTCACCAAGCATATAGGTGCAGAGCTCCAGAGCTGAAGTATCAGACAGAATGTGTTAGCTCAGAGTGAGGACAAAATTCTATGGAGAATGAAACAGTGACATTTGAGTTCACCTAGAAAAAAAAATACATACAAATCAATGAAAGAAATTCCTGTAATTTTTGGTTTCATTTTGCATTATACATTACAACCCAGTCTGTTTCTAGGAGCCTTATCCAACCTTCTTGGCTTTAGAAAATATATTTATCTTGAGGGATATTCTTTGGATTAATTCAAGTTAGTGTTAATTTTTTATTTGATTGAGAGTTTCATTTTTATTGAATTGCCCCTAATGTGCAGTTTGGGGAATTGTCGATGCATGCACACGACAAGACAAGATACAGGATGTAGGTAGGGTTCTTTTCTCATGGTTAATGATTATTTATTTTAGATTTGAAATGTTTCAAGTACTATGAAAGAAATTAAAAAAAAATAATGACTTCTTGAGGGACTTATATATAATCTAAGGTTGATTTCACAAAAATTAACCCAGTAACATAATTTGTTACATTTAAGGTGACTTTATTCAAAAGTTTGCCCAAATTGTTTGTAAATATGTTCTTATCATACCCCTAGTATGGTAAACTATGATTGTTTCTTTCATGGGCAAGTAGTTTCTGGGGTAACTAGTGCATGAACTCCTTCATAAGATATAGCACATTATTATTCTAATGTCTTCCAGATAGAAAGTTCAAAGACAAAGATTATTGAAGCTCAGAGGCAAATTACGCACCACTAATTGAGCCACAAGGAATCCACAAGATTTTTTCTCCTAGATGACACTGACCTGACCCATCATTTTTCTGCCTTGAACACTGTTATTACTGAATGACTATTTGCTGGACCAACTGTCTTAGTATTGTTGTTAATAGAATCTGTCTACTTTCCCAGAATCTACTGCAATAGAAAATTGTGGCAGAGCAAGAAATGGCAGGATTTTGGTGAATTTTCCTAGTAAGTTCAAGTCTTCTGTGTCAAAGGGGAGCAGAACGTGTTTATATACACAACTGATATTCACCTTTGCTGTGGCTATACTGAATCCAGCAAACAATTTAGCACAAAGGTTTCCTAGGTGTTTTAAAGTTGAAACATTCTGGATCGTGGGGCATGTATGTACATGCACACACAGAGACACAAACCTGGGTGATAATATTAAAGACACAAAACTAGACCAAGTGTGAGTCATGTAATATGAAAATTTCAAATGTAAAGGAGAATCTCAAGAATAGAAGAAAAAGTATCCAATGTACTCAGCCATACTGAGTACATTGAAAGCTACAACCCAATTGGAGCCCAAGAATATGGGGAAAGAGGATAGGGACAGTAGGGGGAAGGATGGGTGGAGGGAGGGTGATTGGTGGGACTACACTTACAATGCATCTTACAAGGGTACGTGTGAAATTTACTAAATGTAGAATATAAATGTCTTAACACAATAACTAAGAATATGCCATGAAGGCTATGTTAACTTATTTGATGAAAATATTTCAAATTGTATGTAAAACCCACACATTGTACCCCACGATTACATTAATGTACACAGCTATGATTTAATAAAAAAAAAGAAAGAGAGAAAAAAAGAAAATTTCAAATGTATAAACTGTTATTCTCATTTATTTAGTATTGCTTGGATTTCAGAATATGTTCTATCAAAAGAGATCTGAGAGCTGAAATAGATATTTAATGGGGCCCTGGTGCTGCTGGACAGTCTCAGTCATCCCCAATGGTTTTATAGAGTGGGTTCCTGAACAGAATGCAGAAAGTGTTATATGTTAGGCCTTAACTATTATGAAGATGCTGTAATAACCTGTTATAGCAAAAAATCTCACTTTTCAGGAAGTACCTAAACACCAATTTATATTGTAAAGATTTTTAATTAACAGTGACAGCTGTCTCCCATTGATGAGATTTTTTTTTTTTTGCTAGTAACAAATAAGAGAAGAATGAAGCTGCTTCAACATATTTAATTTCTAACTATATTGACTGTATAGTATTAAAATGTAATTACCATATTTATGTGTTTCATTCTGCCTACAGAATATAAAAGTGGCATATTTAATGTGAATAATAAAGAGAAAGTATCTTCTTAGTGCATCCCTTATTTTTGTCAGCTTTCAAAATTCTCAAGTGTGTTAAGATATATTTTAACTTAATTTTCACCATTAATGCATAATAATGATCCTTTCTTTCAATCATTGTATATTCTGAGGTCAGCATTACAGTACAGGATAAAATGACTCATACCAAATTAAGCTAAATAAATATTTAAAATTGTTTTAAACATGCAGTAATGACAAAGTTCAGCCAAAGTATGGAACTGAAATATTTAATGGAGGTATTTTGTTTAAAGGTTATACACAGGTCACTCACATATCCACATGCCGAAAATTTTCTTTTTAGCATTTCATAGCTGAATAAAATTCATTTAGGATTGCACAGACTACAGCTATGTCTTTTCAGTGGAAAAGTTAATAGCAAATATTCAAAGTATGTTCTAAAATTTCACAAATTTTCAGGCTTAGTACAAGTGCCATAAGTTTGGTATGGTCCGTTCATCTACTAAACTGACTGCCATTAAATTTTGAAGCATAAAGTTACAAAAAGAAGAACATACACAATATAGCAAGAAATGGCAATGCTTTCGAAACTAAAAAATATCAGAAGCCTTTATAAATACATGTGGACCAGACATTTTTACAGGATAGACAAGAAGCAAACAGGGAACTCAGTTCTCATCTTTCTACTGCATACGCATATATATTATCCTTTGACCATGCTCAGTATTATAGCAGGACTATATCTCTTTAAATATTCCATAAATCTGTAAGTCTAAATAAAGTTAGTTAAAAATGAAAAGTTTAAAAAAATCCACAGCACAGGAATATTTCAAGAATCACAAAAAACGGAAACACTTTAAGATAGTTTTTTTTTGTATATTATTAAATCATAGCTGTGTACATTAATGCAGTCATGGGGTACAATGTACTGGTTCTATATACTATTTGAAATATTTTCATCAAACTGGTCAACATAGCCTTCACAGCATTTTTTAAGTTATTGTGGTAAGACATTTATATTCTACATTTAGTAAATTTCACATGTATCCTTCTAAGATGCACCTTAGGTGTGCTCCCACCAATTACCCTCCCTCCACCAATGTTTCTGCAAGAGTGATCTAAGCCCCACTTGCATTAGGATCAATAGGGATGTGGTTTTATAAAGTAGATTATGAAACCCTGCTGAATTCAATCTATTTAATTGGAATTCAGAGTATTGGAGTCTGAAATTTTATTTTAAATAGTAAGTATTAGAGTCTGGTACTCAATAAGCTTGAGAACCACTAAATTGGGGGAATGGATAGATTGAAGTAACCCTCTCCTATAAATGGTCCCTGATACACAGTGCCATCTAAGTATAGTTTTCCCTGGAAAATACTATTTTTTTAGCCCTACTTCTATCAGTTGTTTGAACTGCATTATGATTGCCTATATACAGCCATATGTGAAGATTTAATTGACTATGAAATTTCAAATGGGTAAGACTATTTATAGTTACCTACATGATAGAAGACTTGATGTCGTGGCTTTTCCCTCATTCTAAATGAAAGTCTTTACTGCACCATGATGACTTAACCTTTCTCTACCTAATAAGTCCTAGGTCCAATGACATTTACTTCTCAGTCATATCAACTAGAAATGACTTTCCTCTGATCTCACTCTCTCACTCTCCCTACTCTATGCTCCCTCCTTTAGTAGAATTGGATTCAAGCATACACTTGAATTACAGAGGCTATCCTGCCCCTAACATTTTGGTCTTGTATCTCAAACAAGGAGTAAAAATTAAATAGACATAGTTTGTCTTGTTGTGGCTTACTATGGAGTAACTATGGCATGTAAAATCTGTTAAATCCTGTTGATGATACAGTAATATGTAGTCAGGCTACTCTGTGGAACTTAAAAATTATTCTTTAAGAATTCTTAAAATGTTGACCTCAGGTTAAAGTCATCGCTCTTCTTGATCTGCATTACTTCCTTGAATTACCAAATTTGTTTTTTTCTTTTAAAAAAATGATCTATAGAAAGCATTTTCCACAAATAAAAAAAAAAACTAAAACTTACATACTTCTGATGCATTTTGATCAGCGCCTCTCCTCTCTGTGACAGAGAATAGAAGCTTTTGAGACAACCGAAGCTCGCTCTCCTGAGAAGTCAGGCCTTCATAAACACCCTTTGAAAAAGACCTCTTCCCTAGTTGAATAATTAGATAATAGTGCGTTGTTTGGCATGCCACTGTCATTGTTTTCTCTAAAATGCCAGTAGTTGTCTTTTCATTCAGACCAGTATGATGCAATAACTCACTCCTTGAAGGCAGTGGAACTCACTCAATGTTAAAATAAGCATCGTATTCAGCCATGGGAGTAGTTCATCACATCCTAGAGTGATCTGACCAAATCTGAGGTTTCATAGCAGTGTCATAGGTAAAGAGAGATAATGCTTTAAAGTTGGATAATAATCAGCTGAACATGGAAGGAAATCATTAGACTGTAGAAAGTTTTCAAAGAAAAATGAAAAGAACTTAAGTGTGTTAAATTAGAAGAAAAGAGATAAGAGAAAACTGGCACCAGATGCTTATATTTATAAGAAGGATTATATTTGGTCAAGTTTTAAGGCACATTTGAACGCCCTTGCAATGAAATAAGGTTTCAGACAGAAGCTATATGCCCATCTTGTGGAAATGTGCAGAAGTGTTTTTGCTTTAAACCATAAGGCGTGACTAGATGATCCCTTAGTTTATTCCGGCAATTGTGTTCTGTGTCAATCACCCTGCCAAGGGCCACAAGGAACACAGGGTAGTGAAGTCATCATCTGTGTTCTCCACAATAATACCTGTGAAGACTCCTATGGGGTTTCAAAGGAGCAATCTATTTTATCTCAGAGATTCTCTAATTTCTGAGTGCCTTTTGAGATTCATCATGCAGTTATTAATGTGACATAGGGAAAAATTCAAAAAAATCTATCTTAACTTGAAATAAAATTATCTGAAAGAGCCAAGAGGCTTCTATGACTCTAACAAATATACCATGGCCATAGAGCCTGGTATAGATAAATGGAGATGATTATGAGATGTTTCTAAAAGTCAACTAAAAAACATCCTCAGGATGACTAATCAGGTATCAGCAGGTCTTTCGGTACAGATGTGTAGCATTTATATCCAATGATTAATAAAAGTAAACATCATAAAATGCAAATATTATCACATTAAAATTTATTTTAAGATGCAATTTCCTTGATCTATATTTTAGCAGCAAACCATATAAATCATCTTAAATAGTTTTCTGACATTCAGCCTAATATAAACTTCAGGTTTCTGGAAAGAATATCATTTAAGTTATTTTTTTGTTTTGTTTTGTTTGTTTTTTAAGTTCATGGCTCTTATTTCTGAACAAAACGTCACAAAATGCTTCTGAACTTTGTATTGGCTTTTACTAACAAGGAAGAAGTTAGAGGAAGATCTACCTCAATCTCAACCTCTTTTTGTCCTTAAATCTCCTATGGATGCCTCTATGGGCTGAACCCAAGGGAGCTCCTCCATGGCTTCCATGTGAGATACGCAAAGGCACAGACAGTGTATAGCTACAGCTTCTAGAGTCTTAAGTAAAGTAGATCAGGCATGTGATTACAGTCCAAAAGGCTCTCTTCTGTGTATCTGGGATGCAATGATAAAATAGTTTCTGCCCTCCAGGGATTCAGGCAAGAAAATAGGTACCTTTAAAGTGTTCTGATGAGCATTATGTTCAAAGTCAGTATAGGAGGCTCCGAAAACAAATAGGAGGAACCTAACATATAGTTGCTAACTTCTCCTGTGGACTATCTGGATTTCCACATCACCACAGTTGTTGTGAAGACAGGACACAGGGAAGACGAAATAGAATAGTACACAGATGCAAGTCCCATCTATGCTTTTACAAAATTGCAGATCCAGGGAGATTTTTATGAATAAAGATGATTATTTATATAAGCACACCTCATTTAATTGCAGTTTACTGTGCTTTGCAGATATTTTATGTTATATACATTGAAGGTTTGTGGCAACCCTGTGACAAGCAAGTCTAGCCACATAATTTCACCAACAGCATATGATCATGTGTGTCTCTGTGCCACATTTTGGTAATTTTCACAATATTTGAAACTTTTTATTTATTAATATTTGTAAATATTAAAGACCACAGATCACTGATCTGTGGTCAGTGATCTTTCATGCTACTATTGTAATTATTGTGGGGCTCCATGAGCCCTCCCTACATGTGACAGAGAATAAATGATGTGTGTGTTTTGGCTGCTCAGTCAACCAACTATTTCCTCTCTCTCTCTCTTCTCCTCAGGCCCCTTGTTTTCTTGAGACAAAATAATATTGAAAGTAGGCTAATTAAAAACTCTACAATGAACTTCAAATGTTTAAGTTCAAGGAAGAGTTGCATGTTTCTCACTATAAAACTAGAAATTTTTCAGCTTAATGAGGAAGGCATGTCAAAAACTAAGAGTAAAATATAGGCCTCTTGGGCTAAACAGATGGTCAAGTTGTGAAGGCAAAGGACAAATTCTTGAAGGAAATAGAAAGTACTAGTCCAGAAGACATACAAATAATACGAAAGCAAAATAGCCTGACTGCTGATATGGAGAAAGTTTTAGTGCCTTGGAGAGAAGACAGTGACATTTGCACCAGAATGTTTATTGCAGCCCAATTCATTATAGCCAAGACATGGAAACAGGCCAAGTGCCCATTGACCCATGAATGGATTAACAAATTTTAGTATATGTACATCATGGAATACTATGCAGCCATAAAAAGGATGGAGACTTCACATCTTTTGTTTACCTGGATGGAGTTGGAACATATTCTTCTTAGTAAAGTATCTCAAGAATGGAAAAAAAAGTATCCAATGTACTCAATACTACTATGAAATCAATATATAACCACCTAGACACTCATACGAATGGCAAAACATAACTATAGTCCAAAGTAAAAGGAAAGAGGAGAGAGAGGAGTGGGGAGGGGGGATATGGGAGGAGGGAGGGTATTTGGGTGGACCTCACCTAATGTGCATGATGCAATGGTACATTTCAAAAATATTAAGAAATGAGTCTAATTGTGATGGATGTTTTATTTAGTTCAATGTAAGCATTTCACATTGTATATTGAAGCAGTATCCTGAACCCCTTAAATGCATCAATGTACAAAGTTATGATTTAATAAAAAAAATAAAAAAAAAAGATCAAAGCAGCTACAATATTCCTCTCAATCAAAGCCTAATCCAGAGGAAGCCCCTATTTCTTATCTGTTCAACAAATGCTGAGAGATGTGAGAAAGCTTCAGAAGAAATGTTTGAGCTAGAAGAGGTTAGTTTATGAAGTTTACATTAGAGAAGTCATCTCAGTAACACAAAAGTGCAAGGAGAAGCAGCAAGTGCCATTGTAGAAGGTGCCACAAATTATCCAAAAGATCTAGCTAACATCATTGGTTAAGGTGGATACACTAAGCAACAGATTTTTGATGTACGTAAAAAATTTTCTGTTGGAAGAATAAGCTATCTAGGACTTTCCTTGCTAGAAAGGAGAAGCCAATGCCTAGCTTCAAAGCTTCAAAGGGGAAATACCAGCTCTCTCAAGGGCCTAATGTAGCTGGTGACCTTAGGTTGAAGCCTATGTTCATTTACCATTCTGAAAATCCCAGAGTCCTTTAGATTTATGCTAAATCTACTCTGCTTATTCTTTGAAAATGGAACAACAAAGTCTAGATGACAATACATCTGTGTGCAGCATGGTTTACTGAATCTTTTAAAGCCACTCTTGAGATGTACTTCTCAGAAAAAAAGAACCCTCACAAAATATTACTGCTCACTGACAATGCATTTGACATGATCACCCAGACTCTACTGGGAATGTACAAGGAGATGAATGATGTTTGCATGCCTGCTAACACAACATCCATCATGCAATCTATAGATCAAGTATTTCAACTTTCGTGTCTTATTATGTAAGAAATACATTTAATAAAGCCATAGATAGTGATTCCTCTAATGGATCTGAGCAAGATAAATTAAAACCATTGTAGTTGCCATTAAGAACATTTTTGATTCATGGGAAGAGCTCAAAATGTCAACATTAACATGATTTTGGAGAAAGTTAATTTCAACTCTTGTGGATGACATTTAGAGGTTCAAGACTTCAGTGGAGGAAGGAACTGTAGATGTGGTGGAAATAGCAAGCAAAGTAGAATGAGAAGGAAAGCCTAAAGATATGATGAAATTGCTGTAATCTCATGATAGAGCTTCACTGGATGAGGAGCTGTGTCTTATGGATGAACAGAGAAAGTGGTTTTTTGAGGTGGAATCTATTTTTGAAGATGTATTGAATATTGTTGAAAGGACGACCAAAGATTTAGAATATTACATTAATTTTGCTGCGAAAGCAGTGGCAGGATTTGAGAGGATTGACCCCAATTTTGAAAGAAATTCTATTGTAGGTCACATGCTATGAAACGTAATTGCATTTTACAGAACAATGTTTTGTGAAAGAAAGAATCAATCTATGTGGCAAACGTCACTGTTTTCTTATTTTAAAAAGTTGACACAGTCACTCAACTTTCAGCAGCCACTTCCCGGTCAGTTATCATAGCTTCTATCAACTTTTATTTTATTTCATTTTATTTTATTTTTTGAGGCAGAATTTCACTTTGTCACCTTTGGTAGAGTGCCATGAAGTCATAGCTCACAGCAACCTCAAATTCTTGAGCTCAAGCAATCCTCTCTCAGCTTCCCAAATAGGTGACTACAGGTGTCCAGCGCAATACGTAGCTCTTTTTAGAGACTCTTGCTCGTGCTCAGGTTGGTCTCAAACTCCTGAACTCAGGTGATCCATCCACCTCAGCCTCCCGAAGTACTGGGATCATACGTGTGTGCCACCATGCCCAGCCTAACTTCCATCAACATTGAATCAAGTTCCCTCCTCACCAACAAAAAGGTGACTTGCTGAGGGCTCAGATTATTGTCAGAATTTTTCTAACAATAAAGTATTTTTAATTAACATAAGTACATTGTGTTGTAGGCATAATGCTATTGCACACTTGATACACTATAGTGTAGTGTAAATATAACTTTTTTACATAGTGGGAAACCAAAAAATTTCTATAAATCACTTAATTGAAATATTAGCTGTAGTGCCATGGTCTAGAAGAACCAACCCTTCAGTAACTCCACTGTATGCCTGCAGGAAAGAAAAATGTCATTTATACTTTTTAAAATTTAATATTTAATATTCTCATGACTAAACCTACCCAACAACAAGAAACGAGAGAGAATAAAAATGGTTTGTTGCTTCATGAATCAAGTATAAGTTATGACAAATTTGCCAGAAAGAATGGTCTACTACCTTTTAGGTTAGGCAATGACAAGACAGATATTATACAACAGATTTTGTTTTTGTTTTTATTTCTAGATCTTAGACCCCTGATCCTAGAAATACAAGGGGTTTGAATTGTCTGAGGCTACAAAACAATCATTTAGCCTTTGGGCCTTTACTACTTTACCTGTAAAATGGAAGTAATAAAGGTTTCCTATTTCTTTCTGAAAATCTCAATTTTGATAACTAATAAGAACCTAATAAAAAATGTTTCAAGCTTCCTGGGGGTCAGCTACTAGCTGGGATGAAGCGGGTTATTATTATACTACTTCTTGAGCTATTGGTACTTACAGCAACCAAAAACAAAATATATCATATCTTGTTGAAACTGCCCTTGGATAAAAAGAGTGCAATTATCCAAGGTTGAAATTGATTGCAGAGTGTCTGGGAACATCTGGACTTTTATAAAGTGTGTCTTTGGAGCCCTAAGATATGTGGGCTCTTTTTAGACGTGGATTGCTCTCATAGAAGAGGTAAGCATAACACACTCTTCATGTTTTAGAGCTTTTTAGTATCCTGGTAGAGGGAGAAAAAGATAAAATTACTCTTTCTCTGCAGTCTCAGAAATAAGCAATACTGCCATTTTTAAGTGAGGGGATGAAGGTAGATTTTTCTCTCTATTGGGAGAATCATTAGTGTGACCTTTAAAGAGAGGCAGCAGATGTGGAAACAGCACAGGTTGTTTCGGGCAACTGAATTTCAAATCTAACTATGCCAGTATGCACAATATTAAATAAATCTTCCCAGGTCCCTCATTTATGAAGCAAAATCTGATTCCACTGAACCAGACCTTTTATGAGTGAGATCAGGCTTGTGACTTCTGAGAAAGTCCCTTACGGGACTCTGGTGAGCAGCCAATCACAGATGAGCTCCACTAGAGCAGGTGACATTCCCAGTACAATTCTTCTGTTTAAGAAATGATGTTGGCAGTATCCTCTTGTTATTCCCTAACTTCTTAAGAATTCCATCTCAACCCTAACTCCTCCATGCCAAAAAGAGTTCGTGGACACAGTGGCCACCCTCTCAAGCTCTACTTGTCCCATAGGCAATGGGGGAAAAAAAGGGTGATGGTGTGGAAGACACTCATGTTTTTTTATCTTTTCCAGGTATGTTAAAACAGAAGCTGTAGGCTAGCTAGTTTCTATTTTAGCCAATATCCCTGACCTTGAAATGCGACTCAGAAAAGTCATAGGATCAACAAGGTAAGAGTAGGATTAACAAAAAATGGCAACATAGAATAGAAAACAGAAGTAATAATTGGGTCTTGTTCTTGGATATATTTGTAAGATTATTTTAAAAGTGACATTTGTTCAGGGGACCCAAAGATGCTGGATCTTTTCCTTGTCCACTCTAAGAATTCCTTGGCAATACACAAACAGAAGCACACACACACACACACACACGAACTGGCAACGACCAGCAGGAGTTTGGAGCCTAAATTACAAACCAGCATCTAAAGTGCTTATTCTCAAAGCATGATCTTAGACCAAAATTATGAACGTTGCCAGGAAACTTGTTATAAATGCGTCAGGCCCATCCCAGAATTACTCAGCATGTCCTTCTGGAGTGGAGCCTGGCAGTCTGTATTTTTAACAAACCTGCAGGCGACTGTGACACACTGCTCAACTTTAAGACCACAGAAGTAAACCAACAATGCAAACCATCGCCACAGGGGCTCTCTACCTTCTTCAAAGTCTATCCCAGACCTTAATTCAGAAAGGGAGAAGACTCAGATCTGAATTCAGAGAAAAAGGAGCAAGAGACAGAGAAAGCGTTTACTTCAGTGCCCCCAGAGGGTAGCTGGTCTGGGATCCTGCCCTTGATCGGTCCAGCTGCTGGACTGACAACAACAAAAACAAAACAAAGCCCTCGGGATGGGCACAGGGAGGTCCCTGATTACCAGACTCAACACTGTGCTTAGGGTGGGAGCATTTTTGAAAAAAACTTTGCTGAACCTCTGCGTGAATCCTACTTTCTCCTGTTGTTTTCGTTTATAATGACTTGTGATTGCAACATGTAATCTGTAAGTGTATATGGCTTCCACATTTTATTCTTACTTAATCTTGTATACAGGTGAGAAGATATCATTTATATATATATAAATGATAGCGAATGTGCACCCAGGGCTATCTGAGAGCCAGCCAGCAGCCTGCTCACTGTGGTCCTCAGGTATCCTTCTTACCACTGACTGCTTCCTTACCATGCAGGTTCCGTGAATTATAATCAAGTCACCGACTGTAACCATTATCTTTTTGCTGCACATTCACTGGTAGGTGCTTTGACTCTGTGTCCTCAACTTTGATAGCACTTGATGTCATTGTATTGGACTTGGAGTTGATCTTTCCCTCAGGAGGAGTGAGGGGAAAGAGGGGATATCTTAAATTGCCTCATCCCCAGACGTTGGCAGCCTCTTACGTCCTCAGGGTATCAATTCACAGCTTATATCTCTTATTGCCACTCTTTCACAGGAGAGAAAAGTGAGGTTAACGTGCCCTGCTAAACTGTCCCAAGTAACATACGTAGCTTCTGACATTTGTCAAACCAATCCTATTTTAAAGGGGCAGTCACAGCTGACTATTCAATTTAAAATTGTTAAAATTAGAAAAAGTTTAAAATTCAGTTCCTCAGTCACACCATCCAAGTTTAAAGAGCTCAGGAGCCCTAGCTAGTGGCTGCCTTAGTGCAGAGGGACCATCGTCAACTGATGGAGGTGCTGGTGGAGTCAGGGCAAGGATGTGTACAAGGATGGCCTTTGTGGTGAAATAATAGAGAAATTATCAACTTATAGTTTTTAAGTATGGACTAACACCAACCTCACCCTCTTCTTGCTTTCTTTCTCTTTCTCTTGCCAGCAGCCCTTCCCCCTCTCCCCCATGTAGTTCCTTTTTCAAAAAACACTGAAAAGCCTAGAAGACAATAAAAGCAAATTATTCCTTCTTGCATTTCATCAGCTCTGTGCCTTTTAGAAATTGTTCCTTTAGCTTCAAGTGGTTACTGAGTGTTTCGGACAAATGATAGAATATGAATATGGAGCCTCAGGATTGGAGACACTTGGATAAAGATGTGTCTCAACCTTGCCTGAGGGAAAAACAGATGCAACTTCCACATCAATGATACCTTGTGAATTTGGCTACAAATACCTTTTTTGTCCCCCCTTAAATTCAACTACTTACTTTATCTCAAGCGAAAGCATTCTTTCTCTTTGGGATGGTGTGTCATCTCTCTCTCTCTCTTTCTCTCCCCCCCTTACCCTCTCTCACTTTATCTTTCTTTGTGAAAGGTAAAATAAATTTATACTTTTACTATCCTTATCATTATCTGGAGAAATTCTTTTCTTGTCCCATGTGATTGCCTACATAGTTTTGCACCCTAACACTTTAATATTAATGAGAATAAGTCACATACCACAGAAGTGGCTGTGACATATGTGGAAGAGAGCACAAATGCAACTAAGTTGAAGGTTAAATAGTATCCCACACTCTAGGCCATTAGATGTTTCAGGAACACTGTGTTATAAACATAGAATCTCTCTGTGACCACCCACTTTTCTATGCTGCAGAGTTTTGTTGGATCATCACCCCAAAGAGCCACTAACTTTGTTTCCCTCCCTTCTTTCCTTCCTTCCTTTCTTCCTTCCTTCTTTCTTTTCCTCCCTCCCTCCTTCTTTCTTTTTTTTCTTTCTAATTTCTTTCTTAATTTCTCTCTCTCTCTCTTTTTTCTTTTTTTACAGAGTTTTACTCTGTGCCCTGTGGTTGAGTGCCATGGCGTCATAGCTCATAGCAACCTGAAATTCTTGGATTCAAATGATCCTCTTGACTCAGCCTTCCAAGTAGCTGGGACTACAGATACCTGCCACAATGCCCGGCTATTTTTTAGAGACAGAGTCTTGCTCTTGCTCTAGCTGATCTCAAACTCCTGAGCTCAGAGGATCCTTCTGCCTTGGCCTCCCAGAGTGCTGGGATTAAGATGTGAGCCACCGTTCCCGGCCTTCTTTATGATACTTTCCACATAGTTTCTTCCTTTGCTTTGCAATCAAGACTGCCATCACAGACAAACTCAAGTAAGTAAGCACAACTAAATAAAGTAGAGCCTAACTTTATTTATTGTGCTGGCTCTCTGTTTTCCCAGTCATTGCACCATGAGACATTTTCCTGATAAGCATGGAAGATCAGCATCTCTTCCAAGTTTCTTTCAAGTTTTTTCTTGAACTACTTTAGGGTCATAGTAATTAGAACACAAAGGACCAACCAAAGATGCTAATAGCACCCTATTCTCTGAACCCTAATTTTGTGGACAAAAAAAAAATATTTATTAGGCTTTTGCATTTTTTCACTAACCACCTTATTACCTGGGGTCAAAAGATAATAACTTATAAAAAGAAGGCTAATATAAAGAGAAAAATTTCAAGATTCCTATTAATATTTGTGTTTTTCTACGTCAAGGGATAGGTGATGATTGTTTTATTCAACTGCTTGGTGAGCAAAAGAAAAGGAGACTCAATTGAGTAATTATAAATGTAGCATAGCAAGCAAAAATCATTTAGAAAACATTAACACCAATAGATACTCCTAGAAGCTGTGTGTGTGTGTGTGTGTGTGTGTGTGCACGCGTGTGTATGAGTGTTTCCTTTACTTATGTGACTTGAAGGCCTTTCATGAGCTTTACCAGTCCGGTCTGATTTATGATTCTCTCCTGGAATAGGGTGATTATAAAGTATTGTTCAGTGCTATACTTCTGAGTTTGCTTATCAGCAGTCTCTCTTTCTGAAGAGATTTGAATGATGAAGCGGTGGTGCTCAGAAATGAGACCAGGAGGGAGCAGAGAATTTTAGGTCAGGATTCTTAAAAGGATAGGGTGACCTGTCTGGGCAAGGCAAAGAAGGAGTCTGTGCCAAGGGGCAGTTAGAGACCCCATTTATATGGGCAGTAGGGGGTGGGCAAATTCCACAGCTTGCTCTTTTGGTAGGGGAATTTCTTCAGAGGTGGTGCTAGCTAGGTTTTTTGTGTTCTTTTTTCAGGAGAGGAGGAGATGGAGGGGGGAAGGGTTTGTGTAGGGCTGTTAGGCCCCCCAACAAGACTGAAGGGCAATTCTCCCTGTAAATATTAATATATTTATGTAAATATAAATTATATATGTACATTAATATTTATAACATAAATTTATATTATATATGTATATTAATATTTATAGGGAGAATTTATAATTATGTTTATTTTGAGGAAAAACAAATCTTTATATATATTTGTATTTAATTATAATTTATAATTATATTTGTTTTGAGGAAAAACAAATCTATAATCATATAGGGGTGGTTATAAAATTATAAAACTGAATTCTCAAGTCCCACACCACCCAATCTCATTAACTTATAGTTATATGTTATAAATAAACAAGTATTTCCATGTCAGATTTATGCCACTTGTCTTTTGTATAGAGTACAATATAATTTAACAGCATTGTCCAGGAACACACCAGATAAAAATTGAAATGACTTGATCATTTCCTTAAGAAAAACTGACTACAGTTTTTAAATGTAATATACAAAGTATAGCAATGATGACTTATACAAGTTACAGTCTAATTCTTTCATAAAAATTGAGTAAAAGCAGGCACGTACATAGTAAGACTCCTCCAAATTACACTAATTGGGAGACAGGATAATCAAATCTGGGAGAAAATCCAAATTGCAGAACATGTTCGGTTAAGAATGCAGTCTTACTATTCTCAGAGAGACAATGATGACAACAAAAGTAATTGCTGACAAGATATTTCCAGGTACTGGCTGATCCCTTTTAATCAGCATATTTTACTACAAAATGAGTATAAGAATGTTTCATTGGTTAGAAGGCAGATAGTTAAAGCGGATGGATTTTGAGGATCTTTCTAGGTAATGATTATGATTCTATGATCTATAACCAGCAGCATTAAGTTATATACAACTAATTAATGTGATAAAGCAGTTAAAATACGTGTTTCAAATAGTTTAAACATATTTTCTGTAGTATTCCCTATGTTTGCTTTTCAAAAATGGCATAAAACAAGTACATAAAGAGTAAATCAAATTATAACATGACTTACGTTAACAAAATTTGAATTAATACCATTCCTGTTTGGTATATATCTTCAGTATATATATTTGAGAGCAAAGATACATATGAGTCCTAGCTCAGTCTCTCGATAACCTACAATAAGGAATTTAAAGCCTGTCATTGCTGAAAACCCTTCCTTGTCTTCCTTCTGCTGGTATACACACAGTTTTATTTTCCTCTCAGTTCATACAAGATACGTGATATTAATCCAAATGAATTTAGGAATTAGAGTTCATTTCTTATTGAAGTGAATTATTTCTTTAAAATCAATAGAGAATGAGCTCATTTGCAAAATTCTTGTTTTATTTTTTCTATCATTGAACTAACACATCATCTCTCTGAAAATGATTACTTTTATATTTAACCTGAAAAGTGATTTCATATAAGTGTTTTAATTTTATATTTGAAGAACACAGCACACAAAAAGATTCTGTGATACTCTTGATTCCAATTGTCCTGCTGATGGCCTAGAAGTGGCAGGAACAGGAAGAAACATTAAGGATCTTTCAGTAAGCATTTTGATTGAGGCCAAACGCCCTTAAACACGCATTTCCTGGGACAATCTTAGTGACAAGCGAACTGGTGGAACTAGTCCTCCCTGTCATAACTTTGAGTTTCCTTAACATTAGTGGGAGGTGATCTTAGTTTGCCCTGGCTGCTGTAACAAAAATCTCATAAACTTGGGCTTAAACAACAGATGTTTATTTCTTGCAGTTCTGAGGCTATAAACTCCAACATCAGGCTACTGTCTGATTTGGTTTCTTCTTGCTGTGTCCTCACACAATTAGGGGGAAAGAGAGCAAGCTCTTTGATTTCTTTCTTTCTTTCTTTCTTTCTTTCTTTCTTTCTTTCTTTCTTTCTTTCTTTCTTTTTTTTTTTGAGACAGAGCCTCAAGCTGTCACCCTGCATGGAGTGCTGTGGCATCACAGCTCACAGCAACCTCCAATTCCTGGGCTCAAGCGAGTCTCTTGCCTCCGCCTCCCAAGTAGCTGGGACGGCAGGCGCCCACCACTACGCCTGGCCATTTTTTGGTTGCAGCCGTCATTGTTGTTTGGCGGGCCCGAGCTGGATTCGAACCCGCCAGCTCAGGTGTACGTGTAACGGGTGTGCCTTAGCCCGTTGAGCCACAGGCACCGAGCCTCAAG
>CAUYRH010104382.1:0-12301 GCA_963574655.1 Perodicticus potto
GCGCCTGTAGTCCCAGCTACTTGGGAGGCGGAGGCAAGAGACTCGCTTGAGCCCAGGAATTGGAGGTTGCTGTGAGCTGTGATGCCACAGCACTCTATCCAGGGTGACGGCTTGAGGCTCTGTCTCAAAAAAAAAAAAAAAATACAGATTGAATATATCAGATTGCCAATACTTAATATATATTATAAAATTATGTGTATGTATATTGATTCATCAGAAATCTAAGGTTTAAACACAATGATTGTCACACTTTTTACTGTAAATGATACAGACAGCACATCAGTCACTGAACTTCCTTGATCTGTTTTAACGGTAAGCATCACTTATGCTCATTGTTAGTCATTTCAATATGTGTTATCTATTTCAAGTAATTAGGTTTCTAAATTTAACAAAAATATGCTAGTAAAAAGCATGTAAGTCCATGCAAAAAGAGTAAAAATATAACACATTTGTCTGTGTCCCTTTCTTTCACTATCTTTCCATGGCTAACTACTTCAAGAACTTTAAAAATAAAGTTCTAGTTTGGTACATGAATAGTTTCCAAAAGACAGTCAAAGTTTTCCCTTGAAATATAGAATAGTAGGAATAAAGAATATTAGGAAAACATACCACACAAAACATACTTAACAAACTAAGGCATAAAACCTTAGTTTAACCATTTCTTTTCTTAATCAAATGCTAGATGACCTTGATGAAGTCATGCAGTTTCCCTTCTTACACAATTCCTAAACTCTGTTCAAATTTAAAAATATAGTATATCAGCATATCTATCATACTAACAATAATTATTTCAAATTTCCTAAATTCTGTTCAAGTTTAAAAATATAGTATATCAGCATATCTATCACACTAACAATAATTATTTCATTTCAAGAAATGCATCCTTGCAATTTAGGGTAGGTCTAATAATAACTACTACATAATTTTTAACATTTATACTCTAAAATGAATGAAAGATATGTTTACTGAAGTAAGCTTAGTCTAAGTACATAAGGGGAAACAAAGAGCTCAAGGCAACCATCAGAATGCTGTTTATGGGTATTTTGCCACTAGTAATTTCATAATTCTGCATGACTTATTAAAAATAGCTTTATGACTAATTTGAATTCAAAAGTATAAATACAACTAGTGCATATCCAATTTCATAAAAGTCACATTAAATAGATTCATTATATTGACTTCTCATGTGATTATATCATTACTACTCTACTAATGTAATATTTGCAGAATGGTAGTTTTCAAACAGATTGCAGTATTAAAACTCATGTTTACCATCTATGAGGCAAATTACACATTTATAAGAACACACAAAATTATCCTAGCAGGGAAATATACTAAACAATATTGATTTTAAAAAATTGAGAAAACAATGTGGAAAAGGTTAATGAGGAGAAACACTGGGTTATTAACTAATATAACTTATAATGTAGAAACAAACAAAATAGAGGGGAAAAGTACATTGCTAAAAAGCATTATGAAATATTTCCATTACCAACAGATTAATAGAGAAAAGAATTTCCCAACTATAAACCAGAATACAAATGTAGTGATTGTACTTTTCATATGTAGGATTTCTATTTGAATCTTTTTTCAATTTCTCCTTCTTTAATTTCTACTATTCAAGTGTTTGGTCTCTTGATGGTATTCCATAAATCATGTAGGCTTTCTTCATTCTTTTGTCCTTTGCTCCTTCCACTGGGTAATTCAAATGTTCTAACCTTCATCTCACTAATTCTTTCCATTGCTTGACCATCTGTACAATTGAAGCTTTCTTTTGAATGTTTAAATGTAGTGATTGTAATGATTATAATGTAATGATTGAATGAAGAAAGCCTACGTGATTTGTGGAACACCATCAAGAGACAAAACACTTGAATAGTAGAAATTGAAGAAGGAGAAGAAAGTGGAAAAGGACAAAGAAAGCATGTTTAAAGAAATAATGGATGAAAAATTCTCTAATCTGGGAATATACAACAATATCCATATAGTGAAAGCATAGAGATCTTGAATCAAATTCAACTCAAAGAGGAGTATACCAAGATATATAATAACCAAACAATCAAAATCAAAGACAAAGAAAAAGTTTTGAAAGCAACAAGAGATAAGAAACACATCACCTGAATGGTGTGCTAATATATGCTATCAGCATATTTCTCAACCGAAATCATATAAGTCAGGGGACAATGCAAATGTATTCAAAGTGCTGGAAAAAACAAACAAACTGCCAACCAAGAATACATTACCTAGCAATTGAAGAAAAGGACTTAACCAGAGATACAAAAGCTGAAGTTCATCACCACCAGACCTACCTTATAAGAAATATTAAAAGAAGTTCTTCAGTCTGAAAGAAAAGGAGTGTAATGAACAATAAAAAACATGTGCAGGTATAAAACTCACTACTTAAAGTTTAAGTACACAGATTAAA
Source organism: Perodicticus potto (assembly GCA_963574655.1). Lineage (NCBI taxonomy): Eukaryota > Metazoa > Chordata > Mammalia > Primates > Lorisidae > Perodicticus > Perodicticus potto. The sequence goes on from CAUYRH010104382.1 coordinate 2,426, forward strand.
CTCAAAATATTGTAATACAGTAATGATGGTGTATAAATTACTAATATTTTTAGCATGAAAGCTAAGGGACCAAACGATATATCATGTAATAAATAATTTGCTAAGAAATATGCAATATAAAAATGTAAGTTGTGACATCAGTGATTAAAAATGGGAGGATTAGGGCAGTGCTCATAGCTCAGTGGGTAGGGTGCTAACCACATACACTGAGGCTGGCACCTTTGAACCCAGCTCAGTCCAGGTAAAACAACAATGACAACTACAAACAAAAAGTAGCCAGGTGTTGTGGCGGGTACCTGTAGTCCCATCTAGTCAGGAGGCTGAGGCAAAAAAAAAGAATCACTTAAGCCCAAGAATTTGAGGTTGCTGTGAGATATGATGCCACAGAACACTACTAAGGGAGATAGCTTGAGACTTTGTCGTCCCCCCCCCAAAAAAAGAAAAAAATGGGGGGACTAGGATTAAAATGCATGGTGGTTTCTTTTTATTATGATCTAAATTAAATTGCTATCAGCTTTTAATAACTGCTTATATTTAATGAGTTGATTTTTGTAAGCTTCTTAGTAACCATGAAACAAAAAACTTTAATAGTTACAATAAAATTAAAAAGTAAAGAATCAAAACATACTACTAGGGAAATCCCTTAACAATAAGAGAAGAAAGAAATAGAGAGAAGAGAAAAAAAATCTTTAAAAAACTAACAAAATGGTAGTAATAAGTTCTGATGTATCAAAATTCACTTTAAATACAAATGTATTAAATTTCCAACTTAAAAGACACAGAATTGCTGCGTAGATTTAAAAAAAGAGAGAGAAACCAACTAAAACAACAATAAGTTCTCTTCATTGATAAGAAAAAACACAGACTGATAGTGAATAGATGGAAAAAGATATTCCATGCAGATGGAAATGAGAAAAGAGAGGAGTAGCTACATTCATATCAGATAAAATACAGCTTAAATTAAAAACCATAAAACAGATAGAGAAGATCATTTCATGATGATAGAGAGGTCAATCCAGCAAGAGGCTATAACAATCTTAATTACATATGCATTCAACATTGAAGCACCCAGTATGAAAAGTAAATATTAATAGATTCAAAGGGAGAAATTGACTGCAACACAATTATAGCAAAGGATTTCAACACACCATTTATAGCAATGGAAAGATGACCCAGACAGAAAATCAACAAAGAAATACTGTATTTAATCTTCAGTCTAAACCAAAAGACTCTTACAGGTATTTATTTACTGAACACTTAATACCTAACAGACAAGCACAGAATACTCTATCTAAGAACAGAAGAATTGCGAATACATTCTTCTCAATTACACATGGAACTTTCTCCAGGATAGATCATATGTTAAGCCACAAAGCAAATCTTAACAAATTTAAGAAGATTGAAATCATATCAACTATACTCCTGATCACATGATATAAAACTAGAATTAATCAAAAGAGAACTTGAAAAACTTCACAAATACATGAAAGTTAAATAACATTCCCCTGAACAAACTGCAGGGTAAATGAAGAAATTAAAAGAGAAATTTTAAAGTTTCTTGAGACAAATAAAAACAGAAACATAACATACCAAAACCCATGAAGTAAAGAAAAATCACTTTCTAAGAGATTAGTTTATACCCATAAATGCCTACATCACAAAAAAAGATCTAAAATAAATAAAATTGCAACTCAAGTTACTAGAAAAACAAAAATAAATCCACAATTAATTTAAGGAAAGAAATAATAAAGATCAGAACAGAAATAAATGAAATAGAGACTATAAAATAAATAGAAAAGACTAACAAAATTTAAAAGCTCAAGTTTTTAAAAAAAAATAAGTAAAACTGACAATTGCTTAGCCATATTAAGAAAAAAAGAGAAAATATTTAAATAAATAAAACTAGTGATGACAAAGGCAACACTACAATTAAAAGCACAGAAATAAAAAGTATCATAAGAGACCATAATGAACAATTATACAACAAATTGGACACCCTAGAAGAAATGGATAAATTCCTACAAAGATACCACCTGCCAAGATTAAATCATCAAGAAAAAGAAAACCCAAAGAGACTGATAATAAGTACCCAAATTAAATTCATAATATAAAGTCTCCCATCAAAGAAAAGCTCAGCATCTTACGGCTTCACTGCTAAATTCTATCAAGCATTTAAAGAAGAACCAATACAATTCCACTCAAATTATTCAAGAAATTCAAGAGGAGGGAATACTTCCAAATGCATCCTACAAGGCCAACAGTACCCTGGATACTGAAACCAGACAAGGACATAACAAAAAAAGAAAGTACAGGTCAACGTGCCTGAAGACCATAGATGTAAAAAATCCTCAGCAAAATAATGGCAAACTGAATATAACAGCTCATGATAGAGATCAACCACAATGATCAAATGGAATTTACCCAGGGATGTAGGAAGGTTCAACATATGCAAATCAATAAACATGGTATATACCACATTATTAGAATGAAAGACAAAAACAGTATGATCAGTTCAATAGACATAGAAAAAGGTATTTGACAAAATTCAACAGCCCTTCATGATAAAAACTCCCCAAAAATTAGGTATAGAAGGTATATACCTCAATGCAATAATAGCCATGTGTTACAATAGCCTTGATGTTACAGTTAATGTCATTTAATGGGGAAAATCTAAAAACATTTCAAAGATAAGGTTGCCTACTCTCACCATTTCTATTCAACATAGTATTAGAATCCCTTGCCAAATCAATTAGGCAAAAAAAAAAAAAACCCAAATTGGAAAAGAAGAAGTTAAATTGTCCCTTTTTGAAGATGACATGATCTTACATATAGAAACTACTAAAGGCTTGGTGCCTGTGGCTCAACGGGCTAAGGGGCCACGTACACCTTAGCTGGCAAGTTCAAATCCAGCCCGGAACCTCCAAACAACAATGACGGCTGCAACCAAAAAATGGCCGGGCCCTGGGGCAGGCACCTGTAGTCCCAGCTACTTGGGAGGCAGAGGCAAGGGACTCGCTTGAGCCCAGGAATTGGAGGTTGCTATGAGCTGTGATCCTACGGCCACTCTATCTAGGGTGACAGCTTGAGGCTCTGTCTCAAAAAAAAAGAAAGAAAGAAACCACTAAAGATGTCCCTAAAATACTTTAGACCTAATAAACAAATTCAGTAAGTTGCAGGATACAAAATCAACATACAAAAGTCAGTAGTGTTTCTATATACTAATAGCAAACCATGCAAAATAGTAATTAAGGAAAAAATACCATTTATAGTTGCTACAAAAAAGGACACTTAGTAATAAATGTAAGCAAGGAGATGTTAAATCACCATATAAAAAAACTACAAAATGCTGATGGAAGATATAGAAGAAGATACAAATAAATGGAAAGATATTCCATATTCATAATTGGAATATTTAATATTCTTAAAATATCTAGGTAACCCAAAGTAATATATAGAGTCAATGCAATCTCTATTAAAATATCAATGACCATTCTTCATAGAAAAAAAATCATAAAATTCATATGTAACCAGAAAAGACCTTAATAGCCAAAGTAATTTTTTTTTTAATTGTTGGGGATTCATTGAGGGTACAAAGAACCAGATTACATTGATTGAATTTTTTAGGAAAAGTCCCTGTTATATTGTGTCCCACCCTTAAAAGGTGTATCACAAACCATAACCCCCCCACTCTTCTCCCTCCTTCCCTTTCTCTGCTTTCCCCACCCCACCATGTACTAGGTCATGAATTGTCCTCATGTCAGAATTGAGTACACAGGATTCTTGCTTCTCTATTCTTGTGATGCTTTACTAAGAATAATGTGTTCCACTTCCATCCAGGTTAATACAAAAGATTTAAAGTCTCCATTTCTTTTATTGGCTAAATAGTAATTCATGGTATACATATACCACAGCTTCTGAGTTAGCGGGCATTTAGGCTGTTTCCACACTTTGACAATTGTAAATTGAGCTGCAGTAAACAGTCTAGTGCAAGTGTCCTTAGGGTAATAGGATTTTTTTTCCTTCTGGGCAGATGCCCAGTAATGGGATTGCAGGATCAAGTGGCAGATCTAGTTTGAGTTCTTTGAGAATTCTCCATACTTCTTTCCAATAAGGTTGTATTAGTTTGCAGTCCCACCAGCAGTGTAAAAGTGTTCCTTTCTCTCCACATACATACCAGCATGTGCAGTTTTGAGATTTTGTGATGTGGGCCATTCTTACTGAGGTTAGATGATATCTCAGGGTGGTTTTCACTTGCTTTTCTCTAATAATCAGGGATGATGAGCCATTCATCTGTCTTCTTCAGAGAAGGTTCTATTCATTTCTCTTTCTCATTGATATAAGGGATTGTTGGCTTTTTTCATGTTGCTTAATTTCAGTTCTCTGTAGATCCTAGTTATCAAGCTTTTGTCTGATTCAAAATATGTAAATATCCTTTTCCATTGTGTAGGTTGTGTATTTCCTTTGGTTGTTTTCTCCTTAGCTGAATAGAAGCTTTTCAGTTAAATAAGTCCCATTTGTTTATTTTTTGTTGTTGCTGCAACTGCCAGGGAAGTCTTCTTCATAAAGTCTTTTTCCAGGCCGATATCTGCCAGTGTTTTTCCTATGCTTTCTTTGAGGATTTTTATCATTTCGTGCCTTAAATTTAGGTCTTTTATCCATCTTGAATCAATTTTTGTGAGTGAAAAAAGGTGCAGGTCCAGTTTCAGTCTTTTACATGTGGCTATTCAGTTCTCCCAGCACCATTTATTGAATAGGGATTCTTTCCTCCAGTATATGTTCTTGTCTGGTTTATCAAAGAGTAGGTGGCTGTAAGATGTTAGTTTCATTTCCTGGTTTTTTCTTCAGTTCCAGATGTCTATGTCTCTATTTGTGTGCCAAGGGCTGTTTTAACCACTATGGCTTATAGGACAGCCTAAAGTCTGGTAGGGTAATGCCCCCAGCTTTGTTTTCATTACTAAGAATTGCCTTAGTTATACAGGGTTTTTTCTGGTTCCATACAAAACAAAGAATTATTTTTTCCAAGTCTCGAAAGTACAATGTTGGTATTTTAATAGGGATGGCATTGAATCTGTAGATTGCTTTGGAAAGTATAGACAGCCAAAGTAATTATTAAACAAAAAGAGAACAAAGCCACGGACATTATGTTACCTGACTTCAAAATATACTGCAAAGCTACAGTAACCAAAACAACATGGTACTCGCATTTTAAACAAGATGTGTGGACCAATGAAACAGATTAAAGAACACAGAAATAAATCTACACATTTATAGCAAATTGATTTTTAACATTGGTGCCAAAAACCTAAAATGGAAAAAAGACATTCTAATCATACAATGGTGCTGAGAAATTTGATGTTCACATCAAGGAAAATGAAACTAGACTTCTCTCACAATACAAAAAAATCAACTCAAAGTGGATAAAAGACTTAAATGTAAAACTTGAAATGACAAAATAATATAAGAAAATGGGAAAACCACCACATGACATTGGATGAGACAACAATTTTTCTTGATAGATTCTAAAAGTCCAGACAACAAAAACAAAAATAGGCAAATGGAAATAAATCAAACTAAAATGCTTCTTTATAGCAAAGGAAATAATTGATAAAATGAAGAAATAACCTATAGAATGAGAGAAAATATTTGCAAACTTCTTATGCAACAAAGCATTAATATTCAGAATATATAAGGAAGTGATACAATTCAATAGGAAAAGAAGGAGGAAAAAGCAAATAATCTAATTTTAAAATGGAAAAAAAACTGGAATAGAAGCCATACAAATAACCAACAGGTATATAAAACAAATTCAATATCACAACCATTAGATAAATATAAATCAAAAGTCTAATATCCCATTAGAGTTTCTCACTCCCATTAAAACAACTATTACCAAAAAGATAATGAAAAATAAAAAATACTAGCATTGATATGGAGAAAGGGGTGCTCTTATATACTGTTTTGTGGTAATGTGAATTAGTACAGTCATTATGGAAAATAGTATGAACGTTTTTCAAGAAAATAAAGATAGAACTACTATATGTTTCAGCAATGCTACTACTGGGTATGTATCCAAAGTAATGAAATCAATACATCAAAGAAATATCTGAATTTCCATGTTAATTACAGCACTATACAAAATAGCCAAAAGGTGGAATCAATTTAGATGTCCATCAACAGATGAATGGATAAAGAATATGTGGCATATATACACAAGGGAATACTATTCAACCATAAAAAATAATGAAATCCTACTATTTATGGAAACATAGGTGAAGAACATTATGGATGACATTTTGTTAAGTGAAATAAACCAAGCACACAAAGACAAACTTGACATGTTCTCATCCATATGTGGAATCCAAATAAGTTCATCTTATAAAAGTAGGATGTAGAATAATGGTCATCAGAGGTTGGAGAAGGCTAATGTTAAGTTTAGGGTTACAGTTACAGTTAGGATGTAGGAAGTGTTTGGCTAATGGTAAAAAGCTAAAGGCAAACAGAAGAAATAAGTTATGGTGTTCTATGACAAAATAGCTAGAAGAGAAGATTTTGAAGGTTCTCATCACAAAAAGATGATAAATATGAGGAGATGGTATGTTAAATATCTCAATTTGATTTTCACATAATGTATACATTTATTGAAATACTGCACTCTACCCCATAAATACATATAAATATTATGTGTCAAAAAAACTTAAATAAACTTAACAGACAATGAGTGCTAACTACAGCATAAGTAATGTCAGCAATACATTTACACATAATAAATAAGGAATCCTTAAAGATGTTGACCATGCAATCATTACACATCATCCTAAACTGAACTCAATTTATGTATCTCCCCAGATTGGTCCTACTGGTCCACTCACTTGTCCAATGGATAACACCAGACACAATTTTTTTTTTGAAATCACTGGGTCAATTACTGCTTTGAAACAGTTTTGAATGTCCAATGTAGACCCAAATAACTCTCCCAGGACTTCATAAACTGCTTATTAAAAATAGAAACCTCAACATGTGGGGTCCCAATATCTATCCTTTCAAAATACACATGAAAAGAAAATTATGATAACATCAGTAGAAATATAGGGAATAGAATATCCATATAAATACAAAAATGTTGAGTGAGTAAAGAAAAAAGAGCTGGAATTAACTACAAAAATAACAGTATAATCCTTGAGCACATATTCAAACTTATCCATATACACATATTGATAGATATTAACTCTATCAAATATAGTAGGTAGAATTCTAAGATGAGTCTGATACAACCTCCCCACCTTAAGTACGGATAGAACTTGTAAATATGATGAGATATCATTTCTGTGATTGGTATACTAACTAGTAAAAGAGGCTTCCCAGATGTAATTAAGGTTCACTATCAGTTGACTTTAAAACAGGAATAGGGCAGTGCCTGTGGCTCAGCAAGTAGGACGCCGGCCTCATATACCAAGGGTGGTGGGTTCAAACCCGGTCCTGGCCGAACTGCAAAAAAAAAAAAAAAACAAAACAGGTATACATTATCCAAGTGGGAATGAACCATCAAACACGTGTTTTGAATCTCAGTCAGAGTCAGAGAACTCTGAAAGATTCAAAGTAAAAGAGATTTGACTCAGGAAATACTCTCCACTGTTGGACAAGACCAATGTTGATCAAGTCCTCCTGTAGACAAGATAAAATTGTGCCTCTAAATTAGGCCCTAGTGAAGAATATTTACAAAAGAGAGTTATTTTCAGCATTTTTCAATTTACCCCAGTCAACTAACAAAATAATGATCACTGATGGTCATAATTAAAAGCTGAAAGTGCAAGAAATACATAAATGCTTTCAGAGTCAAAATCTAAGTATTTTAATGTAGTTTATAAATACATTTTATTTAACTTATTTTAATACATTGTTACTTCTATATTTATATGACTAAAGTAGCATCTTCTTCAGCCATGTCATATAATAAAACAATATATTTATTTATGCCCTAGCTCTATTTGAACTCGTGTATGAACCAGATATATAAAATACTGATCGAAAGAATAATCTTTATTATCTTCAAAGAATTTGAGAAATATATACTTGGATCCCCTAGGTAAAGAAATATAATATGAATATAAACAACCTCAGGTCACATGGTCCTTTAATGCTCACTCACATAATCATTACAAAAAAAATGCAGCAATAACAAAACTAGGAATAATGATGTGCAACATCTTTATTTTCATGGTTTCATACCTTATTGCAGAATCACTTGCTTTGTTACATGGTGAGTGTACAGAGTAATAGAATGCTAGAAGTTTCCACTAATTGTTTCAAGTTGATTTGTTTCTTAGTTTTGAGAATTCCATTGGAATTTTCATAAACTCACGGAGGCAAATACTCATGCAAGGTAAGAATGACATTTGTGTAATGAAGTATTACACTAGAGTGAAAAACATTCCTTTTAAGAAGAAAGAGAGTGGAGATACAATAATACTCTTCACTTAACACATCCAACTATGAAGATCATTTTAAAGAAAAAGAAAGGATACAAGATGTGGAATAAAACAAACTACAAAACCTACTGAAAGTACTCACATTAAATTAAAGAAAGAAAGATTCTTCATTTGGTCACTGAAGATTGAAGATTAAGGTTTATTTAGCAAATGGCAAGAAATTTCTCTGGAGATAATTAAATTGTTTCTTAGTAGTAATGGTTTTTTTCATAGATTTAAGGAATATGCTGGTCTTTATGATATCAGTATAAATGGTTGAACTGTTAGTGTTAGTGTTAATAGAGAGGCATATAAAGTCAACAGAAACTTATAAATGAAAGTTTTAGCTTCATTTTTTTTCCTTTTTTGAGATAGATTCTCACTCTGTTGCCTAGGCTGGCATGCTATGGTATCAGCCTAGCTCATAGCAACCTCAAAGTCCTGGGGTCAAGTGATCCTCCTGTCCCAGCCTCTTGAGTAGCTGGGACTTCAGATGCCCACCATAATGCCCAGGTAATTTTTCTATTTTTAGCAGACATAGAGTCTTGTTCTTGCTCAAGCTGGTCTCGAACTCCTGAGCTCAGGGATCTTCCTGCCACAGCTTCCCAGAATGCTAAGATTATAGGCATGAGCCATCACACCTGGCCAATTAGCTTTAATTACTAAACAAAAAAATGTACCAGTGTGATATAATAACAATTTGCATAATATTTTATATTCAAGAAAATAATCCTTACATAAATAGTGGGCATTGCTCTAATTTGATAAGTATGCTTTGTAAATTATGTCCACATTAATCCAGAATCAGTGGATTTACTCACAATAAATCAATATATTTATTACAAAAGCACTCTTCTTTATGGAATATTATAATATGTGTGGGTACACATACAGATATACATTGTTCAAAGATTACATGTATGTGCAGGCATGGATATTTACTGTAGAATTAACATGTGCCCAAAGAGACAGCTCTATGTGTTAAGTTTAGGGTATAAAATAGTTAATTCTCAAATAAATTATCAAAAAATCAAAAATATGTTAAAAAAGAAGCATTTTGAATTAAAAATAGAAGCAAAGACTAGAAAATAAAAAGACCAAATATGTCTTCTAGTAAATAATATAAACACTAAAAAAGTTATTTTCCCAGTGTTAAATACTCTAGGAAGAAAGAAAGCAGACTAAAATATCAAAACGAAAAATCAGAATGCAGTTTACTTAATAACATAGGCTAACTCTTTTTTTTTTGCATTATTATTTATTTTTTTATAATAATTTTATTAAATCATAATTGTGTACATTGGTGCAATCATAGGGCAGAATGTGCTTCATATACCATCAGAAACATTTTGATCGTACTGTGAGAGATAGCCTTCATAGCATTTTCTTAATCACTATATAAAGACATAGA
>CAUYRH010104385.1:0-11688 GCA_963574655.1 Perodicticus potto
TTTTTTTTTTTTTTTGAGACAGAGCCTCAAGCTGTCACCCTGGATAGAGTGCCGTGGCATCACAGCTCACAGCAACCTCCAATTCCTGGGCTCAAGTGAGTCTCCTGCCTCCGCCTCCCCAGTAACTGGGACCACAGGCACCCGCCACAACGCCTGGCCATTTTTTGGTTGCAGCCGTCATTGTTGTTTGGCGGGCCCAGGCTGGATTCGAACCTACCAGCTCAGGTGTACGTGGCTGGCGCCTTAGCCCATTGAGCCACAGGCACCGAGCCGTTAAGGTACTTATATATGAAGCAAATATTGATAGGAGGAAGAAGAAATGGATAGCAGCAGAAAAATAGTTAATTTTAATACCCTACTTTCAGTAATGGATAGAATAACCAGACTGAAGATTAATAAGGAAATAGTTGACTTGAACACCATATACCAAAAGGACATAACAGACATACAGAACATTCTACCTAACAAGAGCAGAAATATACATTTTTCTAGTTACATGGAAATATTTCAGCAAAAAGAATGTTAGGTCACAATATGTCTTTTTTTTTTTTTTTTTTTACATAATAGTTGTATTTATATTCCACTGGTTTTCTTATAAACTTTCTACAGGATGTTTTTAAACAAATTCTTCACATTGTGTCTTGACCATACTTACAGAATTTCAGGGTAATAATTCTGTGTGTGTTTATTTTTATTTAGTTTTTTTTTTTTTTTTTAAGAGACAGAGTTTCACTTTGTCACCCTCGGTAGAGGGCTGTGGCAAATACAGCTCACAGCAACCTCCAGCTCCTGGGTTTGCCTCAGCCTTCCAAGTAGCAGGGACTACAGGCGCCCACCACAACGTCCGGCTATTTTTTGGTTGCAGTTTGGCGGGGGCTGGTTTGAACCTGCCACCCTCTGCATATGGGGCTAGTGCCCTACCCGCTGAGCCACAGGCGCTGCCCCATTCTGTGTGTTTTTAATAGCTTCATTTGTACTAAAGGGATGGCAGGTGATCACATTCAGTCCATGTGGGATTCTAACATAACATTTAATGAGTTTTCTGATGTGGACCATCCCTTTGATGCTGAAGTAATGCATCTGTTGGAAGAAGTGACTATAGATTTGGATTCTTGCTCTCTGCATCTTCCAGTTTTTCTGTGTTATCTTCCCAATTAATGTGGACTCTTGTGACCCTGGGATTAGATGCCAAAATATTCCTTTGAAGATTACAAAAGTCTAGTTTTATTGGTGGGTTTTCACTTAATTCTGTTTCAGTATATCATTATTTACATAATAGCCAACTCTAATATAAATTCTTGACCTCAATAGGTACAGGTAATTAGCACAACTGTTACACCTACTGCATCTGAATGAGTCCTGGATTAGGTAAATCAGCCTGAAATACTAACATTTGCCTTCCTGCAGGAACAGGGCTCACTAAAACAGAGTCTAAAACTTGATCATATTCTTCACTTTCTGCAGAGCCCACATAGATAATCTTCCACTCCAAGTCTTCAGACAGGTCCTCGATGCCCTCGAAGGTGATCTCGAACTAGAACGGGTTGTAGAAGGGAGAAGGGTTATCCAGCATCACTACATTATTCACCTGAACCTTTGCCACATTTTGAGGAAAAAACAAACAATGGGAACTGGAGCTTGTTGCAGCACAATAAAGTCCAGGTGTGGCTGCTCAAGAGAGCGCAGACCCCCGCCTTGGCACCTGCCTGACATGCAGCGTGGACTTGAGAAACTTTTTTTTCCTCTTTTTATTTACACCAGAGCACTCCACAGTGTTTTGCAGCTTTCCTATTTCACTAAACTACAGCCCATTCTGTTCTGATAACTAGCAGCATTGTCCACAATTGGCTGCATCCTAGTCACAGTATGTCTTAACAAATTTAAGTTGAAAGTCATACCAGTGTCTTTTCTGACCATAAAAGAATGAAACTAGAAATCATAAACATGAGGAAAATTCACAAAAATACGGAAACTAAATACACCAAAAGGCTTTTTTTACTATGGTTAGGAACAAGAGAAGGATACCCACTTTTACCACTTCTGTTCTGCATAGTTCTGGAAACTCCTAGCTAGTGTAATTAGGCAAGAAAAAGAATAAAAGTCCTTGCCAAAAAAGAATGAGTGGTTCACAGATAACATGATTTTATATGTAGGAAATTCTAAAATTTTCATTAAAACCCTGTTAGAACTAATAAACTTAATTCACCAAAGGTACAGAATACGAAGTCCGTATTCAAGAGTCATTTGTTTTTCTATACACTAACAGTGAACAATGTATAAGAAATAATCACATTTATAATAACATTAAAAAAATTAAAGCTAGAAGTCAGGTGTTGTTTGCACCTTTAATCCCAGGTACCTAGGAGACTGAAATGAGAGGATCACTTGAGGCCAGGAGTTCAAGTCCAGCCCAGGCAACATAACAAGAACCTGTCTCTTTAAATTTTTTAATTAACCAGGCATGGTGTGTGCACCTATAGTCCCAGCTACAGAGGAGGCTAAGGGAGGAGGATCTCTTTTTCGTTTCTGTTTTTTTTTTTTTTGAAACAGAATCTCAAGCTTTCCCCCTGGGTAGAGTGTTGTGGCTTCAAAGCTTACAGCAACCTCAAACTCTTGGGGTCAAGCAATTCTTTTATCTCAGCCTTCCAAGTAGCTGGGACTACAGGCACCCGCCACAACGCCCAGCTATTTTTTTTGTTGTTGCAGTTGTCATTGTTGTTTTAGCTTGCCTGGGCCGGGTTCGAACCCGCCAGCCTAGGTATATGTGGCTGGCACCCTACCCACTGAGCTACAGGCGCTGCTGAGGAGGATCTCTTGAGCCCAGGAGTTTGAGGCTACTGTGAGCTATGATTGTGTCACTGTACTCCACCTTGGGTAATAGACATCTTGTCTCTAAAATATTTAGGAATAACTCAGAGAAGACATAAATAAATGAACAGACATCCTGTGGTCATGAATTAAGAGACTGATCTTTGACAAGGTTGCCAAGAATACACAAAGGGGAAAAGGATGGTCTCTTTGGTACTGGTAAAACTGGATATATACATGTAAAAGAGTGGAATCAGACCCTTATCTCATACCATACACAAAAATCAACTCTTTGAAAGGATTAAAGGATTAAATATAAGACCTGAAACTATAAAACTCCTAGAAGGAAATATAAGTGGAAAGCTTCAAAGCATTGATCTTGGCAATGACACCAAAAGGCGATGAAGCAAAAGCAAAAAATAGATAGGACTAAATCAAACGAAGAATCTATCAACAAAGTATAAAGGGAACCTATGGAAAGGAATCAAAGTCCTTCAAAAAAGGATTTCAAAAAACATGCTCCTGTGTTTATTGTAGCATTATTCACAATAGCCACGAGATGGAAACAACTTAAATGTTCATCAGTAGATCAGGGGTTAAAATGTGGTATATATGTAATAGGATATTATTCAGCCTTAGAAAAGGAGATCCTGTCATGCTGTAATACAGATGAACCTTGCTCGACAGTGTACTAAATGAAAGACAAATACTGCAAGATTCACTTACATGCAGTATTTAAAATAGTCAAACTCAGGAAAGCTGAAAGTAGAATGGTACTTTCCAGGGCCTAGGAGAATGGGGAAATGGGGAGTCACTGTGCAATGGCTAGTTTCAGTCATGCAGGATGAAAAAGTTCAAGAGATCTTATTTACTGCATTTTGCTTATGGGTTAACAATATTGTACATTTGTGGTTTTTTTTGTTTGTTTGTTTGTTTAGAGTGCTGTGATGTCACAGCTCACAGCAACCTCCAACTCCTGGACTTAAGCCATTCTCTTGCCTCAGCCTCCCGAGTAGCTGGTGCTATAGGCACCCGCCACAACACCCGGCTATTTTTTGGTTGTAATTGTCATTGTTGTTTGGCAGGCCGGGCTGGATTCAAACCTGCCAACTCTGGTGTATGTGGCTGTCGCCTTAGCCACTTGAGCTACAGGCACTGAGACAATATTGTACATTTGTTAATAAAATTTGCTAGTAGTGCATGTTGTGTGTTACATGCACAATTATTTTTATAAGTGCATATGGCTCATTTTCTTTTCCCTCTGCTAAGATGGGCATGCAAGATGAGTGAGAAATAAGTCCCTGTTTTGAGCTACTGAGGATTGAGTTTGTTCCAGCAGCATAACCTACCACACCTGACTGTTGCAGATCATGAGGACCAAAACTGACTATGGAGGTGGAAAGAGCAGATTTGAAAGAGAATTGGAAGGAGCTATGCTGAGTATGAAGGTGGAGAGAAGGCTAGAAGACTCACAGGCTTCTCTGGTTTGGGGCACTACATAATTGATGATGCTGTTCATGAAACTGGAAATAGAATCAAAAAGACTTTAGGAGAGAAGAAAATTATTTTTTTTTGGACACATTATTAAGTTTTTAGGGTAGAGGTATCCAGTATGTATATGTTTTCCAAATGGCTGGCACATAGTAGATGCGTAAAAAAATATTTAGTCAGAAATACATGGAGAGATTGAGCCTGGAAAAAGATTTTAGAGTCTGAAATAAGAAGTAGTGAAAGAAAGAAACAAGACAAAGATACACAGTTACCTGTTGTGTCATGCTAAGTTCAAGTGTGTCTTTCCATTTATTTAGGTCTTTTTTATGTCCCTTATTGTTTTGCAGTAAAAATGCATCATAAAGTGTTTACTGATGCTTACTGATGACAGTATGCTTTGGAACTTGACTTTCACTTGCAGATAATAGCTATCACATTCTAGTCTTCCTTTCTACTGTTAGGGTAAGGTCTGTAGGTGTTCGCCCATGGTGGAAAGTAAATGAAAACTATCACATACAGGCCTGAGGCAGTGATAGCCAAGTAGAACTGGGTCAACTAGCTGAGCAGAATGCAGAGAAGGCCCTGCCATTCTTTGGATGAGAAAGGAGAGCTTCAACAGTCCTTGTATGTGAGATTTAGAATGAGCTGCCACTAGGTGGCACTGATGCTCCATAAAGAGGGTTTGCTCTCATCTTGGGTGTTCCAAAACTGTGTGTCAGCAAAACTGTCTTGTAAGCAAAATTGACACAATTCTTTTAGGCTTAGTACTAAAGCAAACCACTACGTGCATTCAGAAGTGCATTCAGAAGTTAACGTCAAAAATGTCAGTGTTATGAGAGCATATGCTTTTTACCTTTTTCACTCGTGCACATTCCCCAATTGACCTTTATCTTCAGCAAGGTGGCCAAAACAAATTGTTAATCTTTGAGGACTACTAATGTTTGAGAAATGACCCACAAGCTAATTTTGGCCCATGTGAGTCTGAGGGCATCTGCTTTCTCATGGCAGTGTCTTTGCCAGTAATATAAACCCCAGTTGGATTTCCAGGAACTTGTCACTCTAAGAGGAGGCATTTATTTTAACGCATTATCTGGAGGAAGACTTGAATGCCTGTCATTGCCCTGGAATCCCTGAAGAATAAGACACTGTATCTTTGATGAAACGGAGAGAGTCTTTGTTTCATTGATACGATGGAATGCTTTTGTCAAGACTCTTAGCTCCCTTGGGTGTTCTCAGATAAAGAATTCCTCAGTTTGCTTTCAGCTTGCTGCTTTTAGGAATGAATTGTGTGTATTTGGTGTGGGACCAAAGAATGTTAGATAAAGAGAGATTTGGAAGCGATTCTTCTGGAATATTTATTCTTAGGATCAGAAACGTCTCTGTTATATCTTTCTGCCTTCCTAGAGCCATACTTTGCTCTTTATCGCAAAAGTATATAAGCAGAGCTTTCTTAGCCAAGTCCACAAGGTAAAGGTTTAGGAATACTCATGAAGCAAGTAGTAAGAAGTAGAGACTATCAGGTGGTGAGAATTTAGTAAGAAAAATTGAAGAACATCTGGTTTGGAGTCTTTTAGCGGAACCTGAGAATTCGAGTGTCGGGATGTCACTTCTATTTGTTTTATTTATCCTTTCTCACCAGCCAGCTTTCTATGCTGGTTATCTTATTTTCCCCTGTCCAGATCCCATCCTATCTTTTGTAGCATTCAGTGTTATTGACTTTACAGCAGTGAAATATAACCAGAAATCACATCTGCAGTGAACCAGTTTGTTGGTTTTAAAAAAAAAAAAAGCCATCTGCAGCCTCCCGCAGTAGCTGCATAACTGCGTGAAGAGAATGTAAATGAGTGTGAACCAGTTGTCAGTGCCAGGGGAGCTCCAGCTGTGATGGTGGATGGTTGGCATTTATTAACAGCAATGTAATTTGGGGCCCAGCCAGTCAGCTGACTCCTGTGCTGAGCACAGGCCTTCACATTTATCTAGAAATGAATGAAGATTGGACCTCTTGTTCCCACTATCAAGGAAGATCTTTATTCAGGAAGTAACTTTGACAAGGACCAAATGTTTGGGTAACAAAAAGATTTTTAATCCCATAAATGAGGACTCCTTTACTGGAGTGGAAGTCCATGCTGCATGATAGAATCAACCAAAAAAGGAGGGTGATGTGAGAATTCCTCATCCTGGAATGTGGCCCACCCCTGCTCCTCTCCAGGTGAGTCACTTCCTTCAGAGCTCAGAGTAGGTCCTGCTGAAGAGCATCAGACTTAGGCTGCAGGAGCAGTTCTTCCTTGCAGGTGTATCATACAGGGTGCCTAGGAAAGAGCTCTCAGCTCATGTCCCCATAGCAGACCTGTGAAGTGGACACTGAGGCTTAAAGTCAGGTGATGGTAAATGGTGGAGTTTAGAAGCCCAAAGGAAGTCTCCTTGCCCCAAAACATGGTCCCAAAGTGGATATAAAACACCACCTCCTGAACCATCCTTCCATCAAGCACTGAGCAGAGCTGGTTCTTGTGAGGAAGTTTCACAATTTTAACTGTTTGTGTCTTAGTATTTTTTTTTTTGAGACAGAATCTCACTTTGTTGCCCTCAATAGAGTGCTATGGCGTCATAGCTCACAGCAACCTCTAACTCTTGGACTCAAGTGATCCTCTTGCCTCAGCCTCCAAGTCACTGGGACTACAGGCACCTGCCACAATGCCCACCTATTTTTCAGAGATGGGGTCTTGCTTTTGCTCAGACTGGTCTCAAACTCCTAAGCTCAGGCAATCCACATGTCTTAGTATTTTTGTCAGTTTCCAGTTTTAAAATTCCCTATTGTAAACAGCATAGTCAATCTGTTCATCACAGACTTCTTGATCTTGGAAAGGTTTTGGTTGATAATTGCACACACACACACACCCCTCCTTCTTTACCTTACATCTTAGCCCATTAAACGTGGGGTAGAAAACCTAGCCATTTTAGCAGTGTGTGTTTGTTGGTTTCTTTTTTAATAATGAAAACAAAAGACAATGTTACTTGCCTCTGTCCCTAACCTGCATGTCTAGTAAAAGTCAAATACCGTATTTGTTATGGTTTGCAGTGATTATTTAAAAGGGAGAAGAATAACCCAAAATAGGGAAAGGTGAAAATATGTGTCAAACTAAAATGTCAATATGAATAAAAATCTTACTTTTGTTTCCCTTGACCCTACAGAAGTAGTTTTCGTTCATGTATTTCACCTGCTTTATCCCTTGATATCAGGCACTGAAAGATAGAAGCAGTTGCCCACCCCCTTGGACTGCCTTCAAAGAGATTGGGGACTGTGAGTGGACATGGACCATGCTGCCATTCCCACTCCCCCTGCAGGGCTACTGTAGCCCCACAGATTTCTCCCCCTGAAAATCTCCCAGAGGCAGACTGCTGACTTCTGGAAGGTGATAGAACATGCGTCAACCTGACTGAGTTTCAGAGCCAAGGAAGTGGAAAGTCTAGACAGGCTCAGAGTCAGCGTAGACTCTTGAGGACTTGGAGCCTGAGGTGTCACCAAGCTCCCTGATCCCACGAAAGTGAACTTTATTCTGCCTTGCCCCCTGGGCAATGTTCTGGTCCTCCTTTCTCACCCCATGAAGCTACCTTAGATGGTCAGTGTTACCATCCTCTCAGGAGATAAATCACAGACTTTCCCATTCCACGCAGATGAAGAGACATTGTGTTTCTCCCTTGTTAGCACTACCCAAGGCAGGTCCTCTTTTTTTTTTTTTTTTGAGACAGCCTCAAGCTGTGGCCCTGGGTAGAGTGCTGTGGCATCACAGCTCACAGCAACCTCCAACTCCTGGGCTCAAGCGAGTCTCCTGCCTCTGCCTCCCAAGTAGCTGGAACTACAGGTGCCCGCCGCAACGTCTGGCCATATTTTGGTTGCAGCCATCATTGTTGTTTGGCAGGCCCAGGCTGGATTCGAACCTGCCAGCTCACATATATGTGGCTGGTGCCTTAGCCGCTTGAGCCACAGGCGCCAAGCCAAAGCAGGTCCTTTTGCTGGACTTTCTTAGTCGTCTGTTTGCAGAGTTCTCTTGAAAACCGTTACATGAGGCAAGCTCATTTGATGCCCATCTCTGTGCCCAGTACTGTGCTGGTGCCAGAAATGCATAGCTGGCGCCTGTATGCAGCAAAGGAGGCAGTGTAGTATGGTGGTTAAAGAAGGGATTTTGACATGAAACCTGCTGTGCTTTAGTCCCAGCTTTTCCAATTCCTGGCTTTGTGACCTAGAGTGGGTACTTCATCTCCCTAAACTACATTTCCTTTATCCATAAGATGAAAACAGTTGTACATAGTGCTTTTATGAAAAGAAAATGGCAGGATGTCAGTGAAGCACTCAGTCCACTAGCCTCTGTGAGAAAGGTGGGGACTGCTGCCACCAGGTGTGAAGGTGTGGTGCAAGCTCAGATGGTGAATAGAAATCCTAGAAGGGAAGAACTTCTTCCAGTTGTGTGAAATCTGCCAGTGTGGAGTTCCCCTAAAGTGGGGAGATGTAAAATCCCATCAGGGAACCAAAAGAGAACTCATTTACCTTAAGTTTTTTAAACCATGTACTCAAAAAGCTCATTTCTTGGCTCGGTGCCTGTGGCTCAACGGGCTAAGGAGCCACCCACGTACACCTGAGCTGGCGGGTTCAAATTCAGCCCGGGCCCGCCAAACAACAGTGGTGGCTACAACCAAAAAAAAAAAGTGGCTGGGCATTGTGGCGGGCGCCTGTAGTCCCAGCTCCTTGGAAGGCAGAGGCAGTAGACTCGCTTGAGCCCTGGAATTGGAGGTTGTTGTGAGCTGTGATGCCACCACACTCTATCCAGGATGAGAGCTTGAGGCTCTGTCTCAAAAAAAAAAAAAGCTCATTTCTTACTAGTTTCCCCAAGAGCTTCCATGTAAAGGGATAGATTTTTAAAGCTAATTTTTTTTTGCTAACCAATGCATTCTGTAAATGACAGCTCTCAGGCCAGGAGCATTGGCTTACTCCTGTAATACTAACATTTGGGGAGGCTGAGCCAGGAAGATCGCTTGAGACCAGGAGTTCGAGACCAGCCTGAGCAACATAGTAAGATCCCGTCTCTACTAAAAATAGAAAAATGAGTGTGGTGTCATGGCACATAGTCCTAGCTACTCAGAAGGCTGAAGCAGGAGGATCACGTTAGCCCAGGAGTTGGGAGATTGGAGGAGCTATCATCATGCTACTGCACTCTAGCCTCAGTGACAGGGCAAGACCTTGTCTCAAAAACAAAAAAGATTTCATGTTATGAATTTTCTAGGAAAAAAAGAAAGAAAGGACAACCTCCATTAGCCCACATTGTTCAAGTGCAAAGAGTGGCCCAGTGTGACTCTGGTGAAAGTTTTGTCTCAAAAGAAGCCTGACAGAGGTCTGCTAGCACCACTGTTTCTGGGGTCTGTGTTCTCTCCATAGCACTGCTGTGCCTTTTCCTTTTGGGTTTTGTGTTGATTTCTTATCCCTACCCAGAGCAAACTGGAATCTTAGGGAATGACATTCAAAGAGATGAGTGTAGGAAGGGCTTAGAAACAAAGATGACAGCACATTTTGCTAGAGAATTCAGAATTCAAAAGTATAGATAAAAATCCATGGTTTGCCTCTGAGAGGGCTCTGACCTTACCCAGAGTCCTAGCTGCCTCAACACCCCCTTCCCCCAGTAGCAAGCAGCCTGCAGGTCAGAGCTGCTCACCCTTTGCTGTCCTTGTAGTACTACTGCCTCTTTTTTGTTGTTGTTTTGGTCTCTTTACTAAAGCACACTGTCGGCTAGGCACAATGGCTCATGCCTTTAATCCCAGTACTCTGGGAGGCTGAGGCAGGTGAATTACTTGAGCTCACAAGTTTGAGACCAACCTGAACAAGAGCAAGACCCTGTCTCTAAAAATAGCTGTCCTTGTGGCTGGCACCTTTAGTCCCAACTACTTGGGAGGCTGAACCAAGAGGATTGCTTGAGCCCAAGGGTTTGAAGTTACTGTGAGCTATGAGCCACAGCACTCTACCGGGGGGAAGATAGTGAGACTCTGTCTCAATAAAATAAAATAATAAAGCACACTGTCTGGCCGGCACCTGTGGCTCAAAGGAGTAGGGTGCCGGCCCCGTACTGGGGCTGGCCAGGTTCAAACCTGGCCGCGACCAAAAACTATAAATAAATAAATGAATAAATAAATAAATCACCTGTGGCTCAAAGGAGTAGGGTGCCGGCCCCGTACTGGCCGGCCAGGTTCAAACCTGGCCCCGGCCAAAAACTATAAATAAATAAATCACAATGTCTATAGTACTTATAGGAAACAACTCTGTGGGTTTTTAACAAGTTAGTATGGGCACATTCTTTTTTTTTTTGCGATTTTTTTGGCCAGGGCTGGGTTTGAAAAAAATATAAATTTTGGCCCTTTTTCGTAATGTTTGTGGCCACCAGTCAGCCATTCCTTACTGGGCTTATCATAGCCTAATCCTGTTTGCAAACTATGTGGGTATCATAAGCTTTGAGTGGCTCTCTTTCTATAAACCACATGTCATTTTAGTCTCCTCATATGTTTTGCTAAAATAATTTAGTAGCATTTTTCTGTGTCTGTGGCCTCATCAAAGGGGAGATGTATTTTAGAAATTTTACATTAAAAATCTCTCAAGAGTTGGTGCCTACAAAATATCTTTTCTATAAAGGATGGCTTGCCTCCTTGTCCTTATTCTAATTGTGTTATCAGGTGTTAGCTTCCTTATTTGTTTTTGCTCTCATTGCAGTGTCCTTGAGAAAGACTGTAGTGTGTGTGTGTGTGTGTGTGTGTGTGTATACACACGTACGTATGATTTGGTGTGCTGAAGTGCAGAGTGATAGTATGTCCCTCTTTGCATTCTCAGCACAGAGCGCTGCAGGGCCTCCAGCTTTCCAGGTAGAAGAGAAGTTGTTGCTATGGTAATACCACAAGCATGAAAACACCCTTGGTCCCTGTGGGTGTCTGTGTCAGGGTGGAGGAATGTGGAGAAGGGAAACAGTAGCAAAGAGGAATGTTCACATTGAGCAAGAAGCCAGCCAAGCCTAGGCTAAAGCTGCCTTTGGGTGAAATTCTTCATGTTTGCTGTTGAATTCAAGGTCATTTTCCAAATGCAGTTTGGTAGCCAAGAAATGTAAATGGCCTTTCTTTCCTCATGTCTTCCCTAACTTTGAGACAAAAATACAGAGAATACAGAGGGTCTCTGTCACCTCCCCAGTCCTTAGAGAAAGGACCTATGGCCTTCCCATAGACCATAGTTAGAAAATGCATGTCTGTGTCTGAGGCCACTGCACCATTCTAACTGCAGTCAGCCTCCCAGGCCCAGGATCCTACTGCCTCTTCACTTCCAGTGTAGCAAGCTGAGACACCAGGCCCTGCCATCTCTTTTGA
>CAUYRH010104386.1:0-16217 GCA_963574655.1 Perodicticus potto
AATGAGATTACTCTATACACCTACTAGGATGACTTACATTAAAAATAATGACCACATGGGTGCAGTGGCTCACGTTGGTAATCCTAGCAATCTGGGAGGTCGAGGTGGAAAGATCCCTTGAGCTCAGGAGTTCAAGACCAACCTGAGTAAGAGCAAGTCTCTGTCTCTACAAAAAAATAGGAAAATTAGCCGGGCCTGGTGGCATGGGCTTATAGTCCCAGTTGCTTGGGAGACTGAGGCAGGAGGATTACTTCGATTCTAGGAGTTTCAGGTTGCAGTGAGCTATCATGACACCACTGCACTCTAGCCGGGGCAGCAGGGCAAGAAAAAAATATATACTGGCTATACCAAATGTTATTAAGGATGCAAAGGACCTAAAACCCTCCTACATTGTTGGTGGGAATGCAAAACAGTACAATTATTTTGGAAAACAGTTTGGCAGTTTTCTTATAACCATACAACCCATCAATCCTACTTTGCCCAAGTGGAATAAAAACCTGTTTGAAAATGTTCATGGGGCTTTATGCATAATTATCTGCAAGTAGAAACAACCCAAATGTCCCTTACCAGAGAAGTGGATGATCAGAGTGTGGTATATCCACACAGTGGAACATTACTCAGCGATAAAAAGGAACAAACTACTGATACATGCCACAACATACATAAGTTTCCAATTCATTATGCTGAGTGATACACATATAATGTGTGATTACATTTACATGATATACTAGAAAAGACAAACCTATAAAGATACAAAACAGATCAGTTTTTGCTAGGGGATAGGATTTGATTGCAAAGGTGACAAACAAGATAATTTGAGGGGAGGAGAGGAGGAGATAATGACGGAACTGGATCCTGATTGTAGTGGTGGTGGCTACATAACTGTATTATTGACAAAATTCATAGGATAGTCACCAAAAAGAGTGAATTTTGTTATGTATAAATAGAAAGTAAATGAAAAAAAATGATGAATTCTGATATCCACAGAGTCAAACACCATCCTTCCTCCTGGGGAAAAAAATCTTTTGTGAACTTTTCTAAAAGTGGAGATAAGATCAAAGACGAAAAAGAGCAACGTACAAGATAGTATGGTATGTATGGAGAAATAGAAACAATTTATTATTGGTAAGGAGTAATGTTGAAGAAGTAGACAGGAATGAATTTATGGAGGGCCTTGTATGCCCTGCAAAGTGATTTTGACCTTGTACCGTAGGGAATGGGAACTATTGAAAATTTTTGAGAAAGAGAATCATATGATTAACTTTATGTTTTAGATAAACCAGTCTGGGTACGATATAGAGAAAAGATTTGACATGTAGAAAAACTGAAAGCAGGTAAATCAGTTAGAAGGATTTTTGCTTTAGTCCAAGTGAGATGTGAAAAAAGCCTGGGATCAGGCAGTTATACTAGGAATATGGAGTAGGGCAAGGTTTCTGAGCCTTGCGGAGTATAGGTAACATAAGCTCAAGAGAGCTAAAGGGAAAGAAATGATCTGGGAAAAGGATCATTTAACTTTGGAGTGCTTCTCGCTCTCTTGTTTGAGTCATAAGGGAAAGATTTCTTGGATCTATTTTAATTTCTGTGATACAGACACACAAGAATTCCAGAGAATAAAAAAAAGTGCATGGCTTCATGTTTTTCCAATACTTCAATAAAATCCAAATGGCAACCACATACTAATGATTAAATGACCCATAGTTAGGGTGATCATATATCCTATTTTGCTAATAGATAGTCTCTGTTTACTCCTGGTCACCCAGAATAATTTTTATAATATATTAATAATGGCATCTCCTTTTGTTCTCAAAAGTGCCCTGATTTGGATGGTAAATCTGATGGTCACTTTCACTTGTAGTAGCTTACTCATTTGGCTATTCCTCATTGGAAGAAAAAAAGCCAACATAAAAAATGTCAAGATATTAATGTTTTGAATATAAATCCAGAGATATTTGTTCATCTTCAAAAGCCTATAGAAAAGCAAAACAGAATGAAAAGATATACAAAATGAAAATAAAGGTAAATGATTTAATAACATAGAAATATACCCAACTAATGGTTTTGATCATCAAATAATGGAATTCTTCCATTTACCTTTTTTCCACTTTGTCCTAACTTTGTGTAAAATGTAAAGCCTTACTTTCACTTTGTACTTAAAAAATTCAGCAGAGCACCCCAAGGCCTTGAAGAGAATTAGGAGGTTGTGACTGGTTGCTAGGTCCCTGACTGTTCTCCTTTCAAAGCATCATCCTTCATTCTGTCTTCTACAATCCTATGAGAAACCAGAACAAGCTTACTCAGTAGGGTTCCTTGTGAAATATCAAGAATCCTGGACTAAATCATCACCTCG
Source organism: Perodicticus potto (assembly GCA_963574655.1). Classification (NCBI taxonomy): domain Eukaryota; kingdom Metazoa; phylum Chordata; class Mammalia; order Primates; family Lorisidae; genus Perodicticus; species Perodicticus potto. The sequence continues at coordinate 2,348 of CAUYRH010104386.1, forward strand.
CTCATGCTAGGGCCACACAGGGCAGCCAGAAGAGAAAGAAGCATAACAACTTTGTTTTCTGGCACACAGTTCTGTCACATCAAGATTAGTTTTTGATACACCCCAAGCCCTGTTTTCACACTCTGACCATAATGCTAAATATATAATGCTAAAATATAATTCTGGACTGTGTAAGCCAGTATAAAAGTGATGAAGAAATTGAACTGGGGCAAAGAAGATTGGGAAAAAAATAAAATTAGCACTTTATTATTTCTACTCATTCTGCTTCCATAAAGGACTCAAGGCAATGAAATAAATAAACAGTGGTTATAATAAATTACATTCATTGTTAGAAATAATCAAATAAGGGGTAGCCATTATGTCACCCTTTTAAAAAACTGTTTTGCTTGATCTTTAGTTTTAAAATAGATTGAGTCCTGCGAACTATTCTCAGGTTCAAGAGCCTGAATAAGATACTAACTCAAAAGATTAATACTTGGCTTTATAAAAAAAAAATCTCTGTAACAGTCCAATGCTTTCAAGCTTTCTAAAATGAAATTGAATTTGAATAAGGATAGTACTCCTGAGGTCTGCAAATTGTCAGTTCTCAAAAGGTTCCTTCACTATATTCCATATTCTCTTTTTAAAGCCTATATGACAGATAATTTAGACCCAATTCTAAGTATAAGATGCAACATGCATGTCAAAAATTTTCTTTTTAGAAGAACTGATATGCTCTTCAATTCCATTAAATATAAAGGATATCTACATAAAATGTATCCACAAATGTATCCATAAAATGTACCATGTTTTGACATGGTAACCACGGACTTTTTGTAAAGGGGTAAAGAAAATGGCCTCTCTTCAGCTTCCCTCACACCCAGCAGAGACCAGAAAAAGTACTAAATCAGTTACCACCACCATCTGTTCCATTATTTATTATGTTACACTGTAATTTATCTATTTATGTATCTGTCTCCCCCACTAGACTCCGTGAATAGCTTGAGGGCAGAGGTTGTTTCTCAATCATCTTTATTTCTCTGGCACCTACCATGAAAGAAATTCAGTAACTTGTTGAGTGAATGAATGAACGGTCTCATTTTAATTGTGTTAGAGGCCATATGTATAACTTGTAACACTGTGCTTCTTACATAGTAAATGTTCTATAAATATTAACCGTTATTTGCCATAATGCAATCAGATATAGCTGTACTGGAGATTCCCACTGCTTGTTAAATTTTCAGGCATTTTGAAAGCTGGTTAAATTATTGGTAGTTCGAGATAGGCCATGGTAGGGATATTTACACTGTGGAAATGGGAAGTGCTACTATTCTACACAGTCACTTCCAGTTGTTAAACATTCACCAGCACACTGAGGTCAGACAACATATTATCTTGGGGTTTGAATCTCTCCAACTGGTATTAACGTGCATATGTCATAAAGTACATATGATATGTGCTTATCATATGTACACATTAATTTATATTTGCAAAGCTTGAAGGAAAGAAGAAAGAAGGAGAAAGAAAAGGGACCATAAGGGGAAAAGGAAATAGCCAGCAACTGAAGGAAGCTCCATGTCCCACCTCCCATCACTGCTCACTTCCCTCTGACAACCACCTTTATAATCACTTATGGCACAGAGTCTCCCGGTGGGCTTAATTCTGCCCAACAAGAAAGAATTGGCTGATGATCTCAAAAGTGTCAATTCAGTACCATCATAAAAACTTCATAAGCTAAAACATTGATGATACAAAGATCTTCTAACTATTTAGGTTCTTCATGATGAACTAGGTTGCCTTGAAGGTCGTGAGTTCTTTGTGTAAATTAGTAGTGTTCACATGGAAGCTACATGGAAATCTGCAGAGAACTTGCAGAACAACTTCTCATCAGCTGATCCTCTAGCACCTTGCTCTTCAAAGACTCTTCTGCAGACTTCCCAAGACTCACTCCAGGCCCATGGGATCAGAATCTGAATTTTAGTTTTTGAGAAGTCTTTGCTCTAGATCACCTCAAAGGTCACAGCTACTTCTAGGATTCTATAGCTCTAGCACTTGGATGAAACCATGTAAGTCATGCACATATTTTTCAGGAAATAAAATATCAGAATTAAACATTCAATTCCAGATACAAGTTCCTAAATAATCTCAACACACTTACCAAAATCAAGATGAAAGTTAAAGGCCAAATGATGAAACCTATGCTTAGGTAAATTCCTAAAACAGGGAATCAGGGTAAATGCACATGACCAAGGCCTACAAAAGCATCCAGGTAACTTACAGGCAATCTATGCCTTATCCTTCTGTCCTAAATGCTGAGCTGTTTTCATTTGATCTCATAGGTTAATATTATTCTGTGAGTTTTCTGAAATCGCTGCAGGAATATACAATAACTTCCTAAGTAGACCATTTAGTAAGATCCTTAGTCATAACAGAATCTGCTTCTTTTGAGCTCTTTCTAGACCTGGAACAGAGTTCCATACCAAATGAATGCCCAATCAATGCTATTGACTGACAACAGAGTTTTAGAAAGTACCTTTGTTTCCATACCTTTTCTGTGACTACAAAATCTGTAAAACATAATAAAACAAATCTATAATGTAAATTACATTGACGAACAGTATATATGATATGAATTTTATCAAACCAATTAACAGCTGATATACTTCTGTAATTTCTCAATAATATTCTGCAACTAACATTTTTAGTTCAAACTTTATACTATAAACTATAAATGTTTTCCCAAGTGATCAAATCCACTGACCGCTTCTCAGCACCATTGCATCTCTACCTGATCTCCGTTGGGTAGAAGAGGTTTGGCAAATTTTTTCTGTCATGGGCCTGACAGTAAATATTTTAAGCTTTATGGGTCACACAGTCTCTGTCCCAACTACTTAGAAGCAGCCATAGACATTACATAAATGAGTGAGTGAATGCTTATGGCAGTGTTCCAATAAAACTGAATTTACCCAGACAGGCAGAGCACAGTTTAAGGTAGAAGATTCTGCATCACAAATAGCCAAGGTCCCATCTTGCACTTATTCCATGTGAAGATTGCTCCAGTTCATGTGGATTTGGCCCCTTTTCAACACAGGGTATTCTTTATGCACTATAAACCAATAAGTAGGATCGAAACACATGTGTTGGCAAAGTGTTGAAAGAAAAGCCCATTTGCTGAAGTGTGTCTTTTGTTTCCATTTCTCCTTTGCTCACCTGTCCTCAAATGTAAAGTTCTATTCATCGGCTTAGCTTTCTCAGTCTGATTCCAGAGGAAAATTCACACATCAAAAATTCTTCTTTGACTTGAATAATGAAGATGGGCAGGCACGTGAGTCAAGGCTGAGCTAAATGGCAAAAAGAAATCTATATTGAGAAGTTCAGAGACATTTTGCTTTTCATCCTCTACCAGTCATGTTAGAATGACCAGTTAGAGAAAGCAATCCTGCCCTCTTGGGAGGACCTATCTAATTCCCCCTAAATCTGTTGAGTTCCAAGTCCATGATATTCCATCCCATGACACTACTTCCCACACTGACGTATTTAACCAATTTGAAGAGGATTAAGGGCTCAGTTGACACTTAGGGAATGAAAAACATGTTCTGGCAGCTTTGAGCAGTAGCACAATGAGTTAGAATGTCAGATAAAGGAATCTAGAGGTTGCATCCCACTTTGAATTCAAGCAGATATCAGAAAGGCCTTAAAGGTTCTGTTTTAATTTGCAAATTGAGATTTACCAGAAGTCAAGAAAGATAAGCAGTCATCATCAAGGCAGCATTTTTGCAGGTTTAATCCACAAGTTCACAGTTCCTTTGACCCTTGTGGTGCTCCAGATTGCTTTGCTTCTCCCAACACACCATGCAATAAAAAGAAACTGATCAATGAAGAGAGACCTACCCTACATGTGAAAAGACAGCTATGGGGAACTATAAAACAGTTTTATTTCATGGTTGAATCTATCTAACGTCTTTCCAATATTTTAAATTCTTTATTTTACCTGGCTTAAAACAATAGAAGTAGAAAACCTCTGTATTTTAATTTTGGAAAGGTGTTAGAAATGCTGATTTTGGTTTTGCTCTGGAAGAGATTCAGGGTTTAATTTATTTATTTGACAAGAGAGACAGTACAGAGTAAGATAATCCAGCTGTTACAATTTTGAAATACGCATAAATGTGATTTGGAAGCATATTCACCTTGCTATGTGCCTGCTGGTGAAAGATAGTAGTGAAATTCTCAGCAGAGGCACCAATTGCAGTAATCTTAATGAATTGGAGCTTGAAAGGCATCAAGAAATTGCCACAACATCTGCAATACAGAGAGCAAGCAAGGGAGAAAACAATGATAAATGGGGAAAATGTTAATATTCCGTTGATTCTTCGCAAGGCGTGCATCAAATATCCTCCCAGCCTCCCTCCATAAACATACAAATGAATATGGGCTACTTCCCCTATCACCCAAACTGAATGTTGAGGAAAAGCTTCAATCTCATTGACTAATTCTGCTGCTCCTTTAAATTGAATTTTTAAACATATGGGCACACAAACCAATCTATATGCAGAACAATTCTTTGAACAGCATGCAAACGGTTTGAGATTACATGCTAGGTATCACACAAGTGAGTTTTCACAGTACAAAGGAATGAATTCCTTATTGTGGCACTTGAGATAACAATACTAAAGAATTTCAGCTCAACTTTAAATTGCTCCCTCCAACTGTTGTGGTTTTCAGAGTAGGAGTATAACATCCTCCTTAGTTTCTGTTTTCTTCCACCAAATAATAATTACTCATCTCTGCTAGGAATGTTCCATCTATCCTTTCATGCATTCAGTAGTCAATCAAAGCATTTATGGAGCAACTATTATGTATTTAGTACACTGCAAATAGATAAATATAGCATAGCCCTCTAAAACTTATATTCTTCCAAATTCTGATAGACATATACGGAAACTATCAAAACAGAGGAAAAGGGAAACATCTTTAACTTGAGATTTTTCTTTCAATTCAGCAAATCTCCTTTTCATCACTGTGTAATATATTGACCTTGTGTTTTGATTTATTTAGGTGTGTCCCTCAGAAATTCTTCTTATCCATCATCTTTCTTGAAAAGAAATTACTAAGCCAGGGCCTGTCACTTTACGTAGGGCACTGATCACCAGGATGGAAGCCGGCAGGAATATGGAAGTAGTCTGAAGGAACCTGCTAGCAATGATATGTGAGGATGGAAAAAGTTAAGCCTCAAGAATTCTATTGGCATATTTACTGGTGTACACTGAGGGTATCTGCTGCTGATTCTGCTCTAGCTCAGTTGCTTAGGGTTTATAGATTAGCCAAGGAAGGGAAGAGGAGACAGGAAAGGAGAAAATCTCTTTAAATATTACTGTATTTTAGCATCTGAGCAGGGTTGATATACAACCAGCATGCCCTAGAATCTGATTGCTCAATATTTTAATATCGCCCTGGGTCTAGGTACCAAATTTATTATATAAAGTGCATAGAGAATTTGAGTTTTAAAAACTATGTCACCTTTGAGGCTTCATCAAGGAGGGGGTGCCTCTTGAGAGGAGTCTTTAAAGGATAAATAGGAACGAGGCTTGCAAAGTGGGCTGAGGGCATTCCAGGCAGAGAGGACATACTCATAAATAAGAAATCTCATGATGAGTGGAGGTGAAAGTACAAGCAACTCAGTGTGGATGAAGTATAGAGTTTGAAATAGGCAGAGGTAGGAGCAGAAAGTGGAAATGTACACAGGGCAAAAATTATAGCTGATTTTGTGTGGCACGTTATGGAGTTTGGGTTTTATCCTAAGAACCACGGGGAACATTTAAAGGCTTAAGCAAGGCAATTTGGAGTTGGGGTAGGTGAGGTCCTGTGGTTAAATTTGCATTTGAAAAGGTTACTCGGTTGCAATGTAGAGAATAAATGGGATTGGGCAAAGGAAGGGAATGGAAATAATTTTGTATACCTGAGGGTTAAAGTTTTTCTGGACTGGTACAGAGAAGGGAAAAGTTATATGATGTTGGAGAGACCAGTAACAAGCAAGAAGACTGGAAGACTGGAGTTACTGAATATCTCATTACAGCAAAGACTAGCTGTAGTGGAATTGAGGGAAGAAGAGTAATTCGGGGCCAGGTGCAGTGGCTCATGCCTGTTATCTTAACACTCTGGGAGACCGAGACAGGTGCATCTCTTGAGCTCGGGAGTTCCAACCCAGCCTGAGCAAGAGCAAGACTTGTCTCTACCACAAATGGGAAAATTAGCTGGGTGTTGTGGTGGGCACCTGTAGTCCCAGCGACTCGAGAAGCTGATGCAGGAGGATCACTTGAACCCAGGAGTTTGACATTGCTGTGAGCTAGGCTGACACCACAGTGCTCTAGCCTGGGCAACAGAGAGAGACTTTCTCAGAAAACAAAAAGTGATTTGGAAACCTTGGAAGTCAGTACCAGAGAATGGATTCTTGAGTTTACGATTTCATAGGTGATGAGGTTCCAAGAAATGAAAATGTCTATTGTGTAACCATGGAAGTTGAATGCAGAGGTAGATATGGAGTCACACACAGAACAAGGCCACAAGTGAATCACCTTTCTGACTGTATCAGAATCAATTGTGGTAGTTTTAGAAGTTCCAGAAGCTAGGGCCTCCACCCTGATAGATTCTGATGTAGTAGGTAGAATTTGGGTATATGCATTGTGTTTTGGGTTTTTTTGAGACAGAGTCCCAATGACAACTGCAACAAAAAATAGCTGTCGTTGTGACAGGCGCCGTAGTCTCAGCTACTTGGGAGGCTGACGCAAGAGAATCGCTTAAGCCCAAGACTTTTCCTGGTTAGGTTAGCCAGAGGTTTATCTATTTTATTGACCTTTTCAAAAAACCAACTTTTTGATTTATTGATCTGTTGTATAATCCTTTTGTTTGACTTTGCTGTGAGCTGTGACACCACAGGAAGGGAGGAAGGAAGGCAGGCAGGCAGACCATGCGATTAATTTCGTCTTTGCCATTTCTGATTGATGAAATTAGAGATTTTACTTTTTTTATTTTGAGACAGAGTCCCACTATGTCACCCTTGGTAGAGTGCTATGGCATCACAGCTCACAGCAACCTCCAACTCTTGGGTTTAAGCGATTCTCTTGAGTCAGTCTCCCAAGTAGCTGGGACCACAGGCGCCCGGCACAACGACAGCTATTTTTTGTTGCAGTTGTCATTGTTGTTTAGCTGGCCCAGGCTGGTTTCAAACTCATCACCCTCGGTGCATGTGGCTGACACTGTAACCACTGTGCTACGGGTGCCGCCCCTATATGCATTTTTTAAAACTTTTGCAGATGTTTCCAATGCTCATGCTGCTTTGGAAACCTTTGAGCCAAAGTTGGAAGTTTTGTCTAAGCAAACCCTGAATTCTCCACATGACTGCAGAGTTGGGGAAGAATAGAAAGCAATGTCTTCACTGAATGTAAGATAGTGAGCAGAAAGTCAGTAAGGGAGCTGAAGGTGGGGGTTGATTGTGGGATAGCCCGAGGGCAAGAACTTCAAAGGAGCAGGGGTTTCTACTAGAGGGTGAAGGATTAAACTTGGCATCAGAGAGCAAAGGATAAAGGTGTAAACCTCCCCTCCCAACACTGACTTCCTTTAAACCCATTTACACAGCACAAAATTGTTTGTACCTTCCCAGCTGAGCCCTGGTATTTCCAAATTTCTGCTCCACTTTATTCTGGAAGAAATGGCTTCAGAGATGTTCTTATATTCTAAAGCCTTACTTTCCACTTTTCAGAGCTCTTTCCCATCTTTTGCATATTTCATTCACTTTTAGATGACCATAGCCTTTGGGGGAAATAAAAGGAATCTTGTGAACTTGAATCTGGAAATTTTAAAATATGAATTATTTTTCGCAAGATTCCGTAGCCCACTTCACTTCCCTGGTTTTCCAGACATTCGTGTGAAAGAGGATCAAGATCGAGTGTTATTAGATAATATACATTAGATCATTTTTAGGAAAATGGAATATTATGGAATACATTATAGAGCACTTGGACCAAAAACAAAATTCCAAGTGACGCTGTTGGGGATTCTTGGTTCTTGTTGTGCTCTTGGTCGAAGAATGACCAAACACCCCAAGAACAAGGCAAGCATAGAACAGTTTATTGAGGAAGAGAAAGATCAGTTTGCAGAACAAGAGCAAGATACAGGTTTACAGAGCAAGATATGTTTGCCCTATACAACAAACACATGCTTCCCCCACACTGTCATGGCAGAAAGGCTTTGGCTATGGCTGGGGGATCTGGATTGGGCCCACCTCGTGGTTCAGAGGTCACTTTGGGACCACAGAGTCTTATTGTCATGTGGACCTCCCATGAGTCTCTCTGAAAGCCCATTGAGGGGGAGTGTGTGAACCACGATGTAAATTTAAGCCAAAGACATGATAATTAGTCTTAAGACTGTTCTGGGTCACCTTCCAGACTTTACTGTACCTACTATGCTGCCTGGACCTTGGGCGCGAAGTCCTTTGCATCCTTTAGCAGCTGGCACGCTAAGTTGTGACTGATAGATTGGTCGGGTGTTCCCTACTCCCCAGGTGTGGGCAGTCCCTTGGGACAGGATCAAGGTAGGCAGGACTGAGGTGGGGACTGGGGAGCTTGCCCTTGTCCTTTTTTCCCTAGGAGATCCTACTTATTTTCCCTGGAATCCTACTTATTATGTATTCCTAATGAAGAGCATCTACTCTTGTTCATTTAGTGTATTTTGTTCCTTCTCTTCTAAATCGTTTTTTCGTTAAAAGGAAAGGAATAGGATTAGGAATGTATTCCTAATATTCCATTTTCCTACTAGTAGTAATAATGAAGCCAGATAAAGAGCGTCTAGTCTTGTTCATTTAGTGTATTTCGTTCCTTCTCTTTTAAATTGTTTTCATTATAAAAGTAATTCAAGCTCCACAAAATGTATTAAATAATTCAGAGGTATCTAGTAAAAGTAAATGTCCTCTTGCCATAGCTCCATACCAAACTTCCCTCTCCTAGTCTACATTTCTTACTAGAATATTTCCTACACATCTATAAAATGTACACAGATATATGTGTGTGTTCCACATTTTTCTGTAACTTCTCTTTCTGTTAGCAATCTATCACGACACAAGTATCCTTCCATGCCAACACATAGGGATCAGCTTCACTCTTTGTAGTATCTCTATAGCATTTCATAGTATGGATGTACACTGTTTGTTAAATATATGCCCCCTTTTTTGATGTGTGTTTTGAATTGTTTTTCTGTGAAAAATAATTCTCCCATATGCTTTCATGAACACTTTTTTGTGTGGAATTGTTAATATTTCTGTAGCATATACTTCTAAATGGAGAATTGCTGGATCAAAGGGTATGCCCATTTAAAATGTTGAGAGATTACTGCCCACATGTCCTTTAAAAAGATTTACCTTTCCACAAACATTGTCAGTGCCATTTCCCCCTTCTTCTTGCCAATTGTGTATATTATCAATCTTTTTCATTTTATAAGTTAGTTTATTCTTTATGTTTGAGGGGTTTTTTTCCTTTAATTTCAAGGAAGGCTAAGAGCATCTTTTCCTATTTTATTGGCAACATCTAAAATGTCTTGCTCATACTAATTAGTCTTTGGTGAGGGGAGACTGCCTTTTTCTTACTGATTTGTAGGAGTTCTTCATGTACTGCGGATATGAACTCTTTGTCTCTTATGTATGTTAAAAATATTTTCTTAAGAAAACACCTGTCTTTTAACTTTTCTGAGGATGACTTTTATAATACTAAAAGTTTTAAGATTTCATTTATCAGATCTTTCCATTTCTTTTTTTTATGGTTTCTGCCTTTTATATTAAGTTTAAGAAAAACTCTCCCACATTCAAGGTTATTTGAGAGATAGATATTCTTTTACATCTTCTTGCAATACATTGTCCCAGGTTGAGTTTCTCAGTACGCACAATCTGAGACAGAGTTTAGCCTCCTGGATATTTATCTTATGGTCCAAACTTGTGAAATGGAGGAAAGAATTGATCATGGGGAGAAGTTGAGCTGCCTCAGATAACCTCACCCTACCTCAAGGGCAGCTTTGGGGCTAGAATGACCTCCAAAATTTTCCTGAGTAGTGCTGAGATGGCCATGCCCATGTATTCTTGCATTTGATCGACCACTGCATTTGGGGTGTCTGTGGAGTGTGACCTTGGGCAAGGCAGCTCTCTGCAGCTGAGGGCATCACTGAAGGAGCAGGCATCTGAAGACTGTCTACTGCCAGCACTCTTAGCAGCCAGGGCAGTAAGTCCTTTACCAAAGAGACATCGGGGCAGTACTTCGGAGTCTGTCACGTATGGGTTCGTTTTCTTACACTTAGAATCTTTCATTCATCTGGAACTTACTTTGATGTGTGATATGAGGTAGATAGAGGTTGTGATTTTCCTAATTAAACAGAAAGACAATTCTTCCAATAGTCACTTGATAGTCTATTGTTTCTTGATTTTTTAAAAGGTTTTTTTGTTTTAAACAAACAACCCTGTCAAAGTACTCATTAACTTGAAATTGTTTGGTGTTCTTGATATCTCAGATACACTATGAAAAGTTCCAATTACGTCTGGAGGAAAGTCATTTTAAAGAAAACAGAAGAATTTATTAAATCAAGGTCTGGAGAAAAGAAAAATCCTCTGTTATTGAAGTGTTTTATCATTAGAGTCATAAATCATCAAAATGAGGTGGCTCATACCTGTAATCTTAGCACTCTGGGAAGCTGAGGTGGGCAGATCACCTGAGTTTAGGAATTTGAGACCAGCCTGAGCAAGAGTGAGACCCCTATCTCTAAAAATAGCCAGCAGCTATAGCCCCAGCTACTTGGGAGGCTGCTATAGTCCCAGCCACTTGGGAGGCTGAGCAAGAGGATAGCTTAGCCCCAAGTGTTTGAGGTTGCTGTGAGCTGTGATACCACAGCACTCTACCGAGGGCAACAAAGTAACACTCTGTCTCAAAAAAAAAAAAAAAAAAAAAAGACAAAACAAAAAAAACCCCAAAAAACAAAATGGGAAGGGAAAACAAATATTTTCCAGTCTGCTCATTTCCCAGATTAGAAAACGGAGGCCTGAAGAGTGATAGGAATAGACTACGAATCAGAACACAAGGCTTTTGATTTCTAGATCAATGTTATTTTCTCTAAACTAGGTTGGTTGTTTCTAACATATCATTTTATAATATAGACCTGTGAATTCTTATAATACTTTTATTAAAATAGTTACTTATTATTGACATTTATCCTTTTTGATATGTCCTCTAGTTGAAAGTAAGAAAGTGGCATTTAAAAAAATACTCTGTAATATAGACTCTTTATAAAGCTCAACTGGCCTTTCTTCTCATCCTCCAATTATTTGGAATGAGTAAAAAATTTCTTGTATTGGCCTCACTCTCAGAAACCACAGAGTAATTAGTAAGTAGAAGGCACACCAAAGCCAGGCGATACTATATTGGCTTTTAAGGATAATTGTAAGTTTACTGATAAAAATCAATTTTTATTGGCTCACTTACACTCCATAATAAGGCCACTGTGGCATTTCCTGCTCAAGGCACATAAGTGAGAGCTAGTACGGATTTGATTTTAATAAATACTGTCTGTGGGAAGCCCAGACAGGAACGAACAGATGTTGGAACCATATGATAATAGTGTGGCAGGGTAAAAAAAAACCTGTGCATTTATATGGTACACCTGGTGTTTATGATACTTTTGCAACTTTTATAACTACAGCATCTGGCCCTTTGCTGCTGTTCTTTAATTTTCAGATACCCAGGATCTTCTGGCTCTTGCAGTGTAGACATGTTCATCAGAAAAAAAATAGCAGTAAACCTGTCATGAATCTTGCAGAGAGAGACCACTGCCTCTCTGCAAGGAACTTGCATTAAAATTGTTAGTGAAAATTAAAAATAGGAGAAAAGATTTAGATCAGCCTTTCCTAGCTCTTACGTGGCAAAAAAAGGATTTACTGAGGGATTCCTAGGTCATCCATCTACACTGAAAATTTTCCCAATATTTTAAATTTGCAATAAAGATAATTTATAAGGAATATATAAAATAAATATAATACTCTAGGCTCTATGCTATGGAATTTGTATACCATTTGACCCAAGTGATATAAATTGAGGTGGACAGAGAGAATGTAATTTGATAACTAAAGTTCGATCGAATTGTATAATTTTTCTCTGAGTTTTAGGGTGTGTTCTTGTGTTAAAGGATATGAAATGTAAAACAGCGCATCTAAATTCTCAATCGTTTCAATGAGTAAATCAGATTAATAACATAATGCATTCAATAGCTGACAAAAATCATTTGATCAACACACACGGCTTTACATTAAAATTCATCTAGCTACTCTCTCACTATGCTGGGGTTTTCTGAACTAAAACTTGCAAGAAATTTCAGAGTAGTCAATAAGATCTGAAGTCGTGCTCCCTGCAGATGACCGACCCCAATTTGGGCAAGATACTTTTTTCAGAAAACACATCCTACTTGAATGTTTGTGATGATGAGCCTGCTAGAGTTTGTAAGATACCAAACTTATATTACGACTTAACACGAATTAGATAGATGTTAGTGAGGAGGAAATCCCTCGGACAGCAACCTGAAACTCCTAAATCAAGATGGAGAACACCAAGTGGGCCAATTGATTGTGGATTCTTTCTTTTTAAGCACCAGAAACTTTCAACACAGGGCTCCGGGAACCTACTGGCAAGCATTAGGAGTCAGTTTATGAGATAAAACTTATTGGTCATCAGTGTACTTGAGACCTCATAAACATAAGCTAACCAGGGTCTGTAATGTTCAAATGCAATTACTATTACAGTCGCATATAACTTAATTTCTTGTTCCGAAGCCAAGCAGGCTTCAGAAGAAATGTGACCTGGGTGATCAGAAGCAGTTCGAAAGACACCTTCGCCACCAAACATATCTTTCTCTTCTCTTTCAGCTGAACCTTTCCTAAACGATTGCTGTACAGTTTTCTCCTGCCTCTGCTTTGTGTCAAAGTCACCCAGACTCATCATGACGAAAGTAACTCAAGAATCATAGGTATTTTCACATGAGGTAAAAATGCCAGTAAAACTTGGCCTTCAATGCACGTGTGGTGGCACCAAGGTTACAAAACTAACCTAGGCCTAGCTGGTTATTCACTTATTCCTGATTCAGGTGAAATACCATAGTGACTGTGCAAGATGAACAAGGTCATTGGCTTTAGAACAGTGAGCTTTTTCAGGGCGTCAGTGTCCTACAATAAATCCCTACTTTATATTCTTGAGCAATAAAGCAAACTTCTGATGTTAAATACAAATAACACTAAACAAATCATAACAATTTTCCTTTATTTTTGAGTTATGTCAAAAACAGGGATAACGTGCATTATATTTGGGCCTTCCCTGTATTGACTCAGAGTTGCTTTTAGGCAATGAAAGGCATTTAGCTCACCTTTTAGTGGTCTGGCTTCCCCCAAAACAAGACCTGAAAAAAAAGTTTATATATGAGTATCTTATTTGGGAGTGTGATACCAGGGGCAGGAATGAGGGACAGGAGGCATAAAACAGGGACAATCAATTCAAGGATGCATTATCAGTTGGGTCACCAGTATGGGTGCTCAATTATGTAGGCCCATCAAATCTGCCTCATGAAATGCAACCCAAGAGCATCCATCTAAAAGAAAGAGAAAAGGCTCGGCGCCTGTGGCTCAACAGGTTAAGGCACCAGCCACGTACACCTGAGCTGGCGGATTCGAATCCAGCCTGGGCCTGCCAAACAACAATGACGGCTACAACCAAAAAATGGCCAGGCGTTGTGGCGGGTGCCTGTAGTCCCAGCTACTTGGGAGGCGGAGGCAGGAGACTCGCTTGAGCCTAGGAGTTGGAGGTTGCTGCGAGCTGTGATG
>CAUYRH010104388.1:0-11504 GCA_963574655.1 Perodicticus potto
GAAATCTCTCCCACTACCAGGAGCTTTGGTGTTTTCTGTATTCTTTTCTGTAAATCAATTCTGTCTTATCACGGACGGGTGGGGGGGGGGAAATAATGTAATGAAGAATAATAAAATACATGTATTTAAAAAAAAATAAAATAAAAATAAAAATAAAAAAAATAAAAATAAATAAATAAATAAATAAAAATAGAAGAGGAGAACTGAGCAATTCCACCTACGTGAGACACCCAGGGTGGTCAGAGTCCCAGAGACAGAAACTAGGGTGGGGGCCGGGGGAGATGCTGTTTGACAGGTCGAGTTTCAGTTTTGCAAGATGAAAAGACTTCTGCAGCTGGTTGGGGGTGACAGTTGCACAGTTATGTGACTGCACTTAACTGAGTTGTGTACGTAAACATGGTTAAAAAGGTAAATTTCATGTTCTGTGTATTTTATCACAGCTAAAAAAAATATTGACTCTAAGAGAAAGGTTATTGTGGGAATTAAGTGAGCAGAGCCCCTCCATCACTGGGTACAGTGCCTGGAATGGAAAGGACCCTTAAACCCTGTCCTTTGCCTCCTCGTCCCTCCTCCTAGGAAGGGAGGCCAGCCCCTATGGCTGATGCTGCAGCCTCGGGAGCTGCTGGGGACAGTGAGGAGCCACGCTGGGCAGGATGAGCCTCCGAACAGAGGCAGTATGCCAGTGGGCACAGGCCGGGCAGCCTTGGGCTACTGCACTGTTCCTCTGAGCTCCCTTGTCAGCCTGACCCATCTTGCCCTGCCCTGCCAGCATCTTCAGTGGCTGTGTTCTGTGTGTCCTGAGCCAGGCTGGCAATGGGGGCAAGGCCACCTGCGGGAGCTGGTGGGGGCAGGAGTGAACAGGAGGGAGCAGTGAGAGGAGCAGTCAAGGCAGGTGGCAAGGCCCCTGCCAAGGGGACTGGGAAGGACAGGAGGGGCGAGGTGAAGCAAAGGCACAGAGCTGGTCAGACAGATGGCTCAGCACTGCCCTCTGCCTCACAGCCCATCCCTCGCTCTGTAAAAGGGACCTGATACCGTGCCCCTTCCATAGAGTTGTGACAATAAATGACAAAATGCAGGAAGGCACTTGGAGCACAGTGGACCCCCAACATTTGAAAATTGATGTAAATAGTTTTTGAGTGTTTAGTGGTGTGTGTCTAATTTGGGGTTTTGTCGTTGTTTGTTTGCGACAAGTGTTGCTCTGTCACCCAGTCTGGAGTGCAGTGGTCATGCTCACAGCTCACAGCACTTCAAATTCCTGGCTCAAGGCTTCCTCCTGCCTCAGCCTCCAGAGAAGCTAGGACCACAGGTGCCCACTACACCTGGCTTGTAATTCATTTTCGAAAAAAAGAGTCGATGTCAGAGAGAGCAGGCCATCCGATCCTCGCGTCAGGGAACTGGCATCCCCCCTGGAGCGAGCTGCCGTCCCAACTGCTCTCTCACCCCTCACCCACCACCACTGTCCGCTCCCTTCCTCAGAGCAGGCTGAGGAGGCCCAGAGACTGAGATCCCCAGAACCTCTGCAGGGCCCCCAAAGGATTCTACCCCTCTGATGCTCCTCCCTCCATTAGGAGGCCTGGAGGGGGGCACAGACGCCCCCAAGACCTCAGAGCTTTAGTCTTGGGTTCATTCTCAGCCCGAGAACTCCCTCTGCCTGTTTCCAACAGAGGGTCCTTGGCTCTGCCCACCCTGCCAGATGCAGCTCGAACGCTGGATCCATTTCCTCTGTCCCAGGGGGATTTACTCAACTGTAGGAAGATCTCAGGAAAGAGGAAACCTCAGCTGGCTGTCAGAGAGCAATTTAGAAGTGACAAATCCCCAGGAATAGTATTGAAAAACCCATCCAAGAACAGCCCGAGGTCACCTGGCATGTGACAGTGGAGAAGACTGTCCTAACCAATTCTCTGCCTGACTTCCTGTGAAGCCTTTAGCAGAGGAAGCCAGAAGGGTGTGGCCCAGGTGGGGCTAGGGTTCAAATGAGACTGAAAGCCAAGGACAGACCCTGCACTTTCCCATTCACTTGTTGACAATGATCACTGTAATAATCTCACAGTAATAACAGCAATTGTAATAAGAAAAAAAGACCAGATGCATGTTGTGTGCTTGCTTTTGGTTCTAACACTGTTCTTTGGCATAGATTATCTCCCTTGATTTTTACCACAAGCAATGAAATAGACCACCATTATACCCATTTTATAGAGGAGAAAACTGAGGCTCAGAGGAGGGAAACTAAAGCCACACAGCTGGCTAGTGGAGAGTTGGGATTCCAGAGTCCACCTTGCAGCCTTCCTGAAGGCCGCTGTCTCCAGGCACAATGGGCAAAGAATGTAAACTCCGATCTCAGATGTTTGTTGTGGAGGTCAAATGAGGCAAAGACAATTAGTAAACTGTTATTAATAAGATAATGGGCTCCCTCTCTAGATGACCTCAGAACCAAACATAGAACTGACCCTCTTTCTCTTCACAAATGGTCAGCAAGGTCAAACCTTTCCAGAAGAGGCCAAGGCAGAGGGAAGTTTTCCACAAGAACAGTTTCTGAGGTGCCAAAGCAGTGGACTGAGTTGGAAACAGTCTAGGCTAGTTGAGACCAGTCAGCATCACTTTGATCTGGACAGAACTGGTTTGATCTAGTTAGATTTAGCCAAAATCAGTCGGAACCATCCTGAATTTATTTTAAAGGTTCTAAATTGGTATGATCCAGTCAGATAATTTTAGAACCAGTTTACACCCTGATGTGATCCACCTTGGAATTAGCTAGAACTGTCTTAGACCAGTTAGAAGTGGTTTGAACCCACTGCGACTGTTTGGAAGCAGCCAAAACCTGCCTGGAGTGGCTGCGACCACTGGCTGTGGTTTCACAAGAACATGCTTCAACTACCCTGCTCCACACTGGGTCGCGGTGGGATGAGCTGTGAGCAGGATGACCGAGTGGCTTTGGAAGCTGGGGAGTTAGAGCCAGGTATGGCCCCGCTCCGGGAGGGCCTTGAGTGACCAGTGAAGATCACGTGGCCCCACATCCATACTCACACTATATATAACCTCCAGAGCACTGCAGGGCCACGTGCTGTAAATCAATTAGTCTCGCGCCCAGTGATTAATGGGAAGGAAGCTTCCATCACTTGTTGTGTGTAAATTACTGCATATGGAGGCACATCTTTGATTTTATGAGTTCTTGCTAGAGCATGACATTCCTCGGAGGAGGTTCCCCAGCCCTCTCCTGCTCTCTCACACACCCCACTCCCTGTTCATTCCTGCCTAGCTTTATCTCTCCAACAGTCCCTGCTGGACCTCTCCAGGCGGAAAGACTCCCCAAGGCTCAGGAGGGAGGGCTGGGGGAGGTGCTTCCTGCCTCCTTCTGCTTAGGAGAGTAAAGGCCGACTGTGCTTTGTAGACAACAGGTTTGACAGGGAAGGGAGGGTGGCACAGAGCAGAGACTGACCTGTCACTGTCCAAGACCAGATATAATCCAAATAGACCAGACCAAGTACTGAGGGCAGGGGATCAAGGAGCAGGGAAAGGCCAAGCTGCCCCAGGGCCTTCCTGCAGGAGCTGATCTACATAGCCATGGTGGCTCCAGATAGGGGTCCAAAGTATAAACCCAGACAGCCAGAAATTCTAGGGAAGGCCCTTCAGAATGCATGTCTGTGGTCAGACCCTGGTTTTGCCCAGAGTCCAAGTGGGAAGGACGTACTTTAGGTCCCATGACCAGGGTGGTCATGGAGGCACTGGATGAGGACTCTGAGGACCCGGATTAGATGCACTGCTCAGCACTGTCCCAGGCACTATGAGGCCTCAGTTTCTCCACCTATAAAGTGGCAGTAAGTCCTTCTGCTCTGCCTGCCAGAGTGGTTCTGAGAATCCATTGCCAAATATACTGTCAATTCCGGAGGACACAGAGGTGACTGCATGCATCCCCCTTTAATGCTGCAGGTTTCCGAGAAGCAGACACACAGCCTCCTGCTGTGGGCTCCTTCAGAGCCACAGAGACCTACCTGCCAAGACCTATCATGCCCTCCCTGGGGAAGCCCACAGCTGGGGGTTGAGCAGGGTCAGGAATGAAAACTGGCCATTTGAGTCTCCCAAGAGATTCTCTGCTGGGCACTGGGGATGGCTCCCCAGGCCTGCCTGGGGTTCAACCTGTGCCTCCATCCACTCGCTTTGCACCCTCATTCTCACATGTGTTGATCCCTTGTACATATCTTGCACCCCAACTTTGCCTCCATGTGTGCTATCACCCAGCCAGCACGCTATATATTAAAAAGGTGTACCCTTGCTAACATAGCTACCCTGTCACACAGAGAAGGCAGCCCCAGGGCCTGAACCACCCCACACGGAGAGGTGGGCCTTTTAACACCTGGCTGAGATTCCTGTACATCTGCAAATACTGTTTGCCAGTGCCTAGTGCAGTTCAGGGGAGGCTCTCCAGGCACGTGTTGTTAGAAGCACAGGGAAAGAGAAAATGCAGAGTGAAAGGGGAAGAGAGCCATAGGCCTCAACTTGCACCCCTTTCGAGAAGGCCTCTGCAGGGGAACCCTTAGCAGTGAGTGTTCTTTGGGATTGATGTCCTCCTTTAGGTGGCTTGCCAAAGTCACTGGTCAAACCATTGACCTCTGTGGATGGCAGTAGAGTTTCACAATGCACAAGGAAATGACAAAAGTTGGGATGCTGCGGTGAATTTTAGGGACTGATTACACTCCTGGTGCGTTTTGGCTCTCAGGAGAACTATAACACACTGGTCACAGACAGCAGTTGTTTTTGTTTGTTAATGTCCTTACTTGGCAAAGGAACAAGCAAAAGAAGCTCTGAGCCCTGGGAATCTAGGTCTGGGAACCACTGACAAGTCCCAAATCACCAGGAGTAGGCTCCTCATTCTGCCGAGGCTGAGAGGCCTGACTGCAGGTGACAGCCACTGGCTGCAGCCCTTGGCTGAGCAGACCAGCTGGGCTCTTGGCCTGGCCATATCTGGGGCAGCCAATGGTTATGCTTATTCTGGCCTCAGCCCCATATGTAGCTTGTGCTTTAGGCAGGGTGACCTCAAGTACCCTTCTGCCTCTAAGTGCCCATTGAGATTCTGGGTGTTCTGTACAGGCTGTGGGCTGGGAAGGGCCAGCAGGCCTGAAGCACTCAGCCCCAAGGGCTAAGGACTGGGGGCTACAGCGCCCCCCAAAGGAACTCCCCTCCGCCATCATCACTCCTGAGCTAATTGCCACCCATACATCTGCCAGGTGCCTGCCTATGTGTCCCCAGCTCTGGGGCCACCATTAACGACGTGCTGCAACAGTTTTACGAAGCAAGCGTGGCTCAGAACAATTTTACACCTCGTTTGATTTATGTTCTGGGATTCACTCTTCTCTCAGAGGCTCCCACGCTCTGAAGAGACAGAGGGTGTCACCCACCTTAGCTTCCCTGTCCTCCCACAGAACCGGGGCCCAGGGCCAGGAGGGGCAGACAGACTCCAGGTCCTGAGCAAAGAGCACCTACGACCTGGTGCTCCCTTGGGGCTTTCTCTCCAGGAGACGTCGTTGAGCCAGGACATCTGTGACTGAGGCTTCCTCAGGACCAAGAGAATCCCAGGGCAGTGAAAATCCTTAGGCATCGGGACCAACCCCCATGTCATACATGAGGAAACCGAGGGTTGGAAAGAATTTTCAGGGCCCTCAAGACCCTTCTGAAAGTCACATGGCCACTTCCCCAAGGCAGAATTCTGCCTCCCGTCTCAGCAGCAGAGAGGACAAGTTCTGTGCTGGGAGCTGAGGCCAGAGGTAAACTGACCTCTCCAGCAATAGTACTCTGGGCTGGACCCCCTATCAAGGCAGTGACCTTGCTGGAGACTGAGGAATGGCCAAGCTAAAAGACTATTTGCTCCACCTTCCTCATCGCAGAGGGGGAAGGGAGATTCAGAGAGAGGGAGTGACTTGCTCCAGGTACACACCAGGTGGGTAGGAAGCAGGGCCATACCTCTGGCTTCCAGAACTCCAGGATTTCATTGCTTTCTCCCTAAAAGGAAAATCATTTCCACTACTGGATCCTCTCAGTCATTCATTTTTGTTTGCCTCCCAGGATCCAGACATGGCATTAAGCTGGGAGGATGCAACTGGCTGTCTTCATGGATCTTACAGCCCTTAGGTGGAGGAGATAAGCACACGGGCTGTCACTGCCCAGGGTGGTGAGGCTGCGACAGCAAAGTGTTGACCTGACCCCAGCAGCAGATGCTCCCTGTGTCTGAGGGACCCCTGGGGTAATGAATGTTGGTTGAAGGCAGAGCCTACCTGGCACTACAGAAGTTGGAAAGGCTAGAAATTACCATTCCAGCCTCCCTTGAGACACGTGACTGAGGTTCATCAGGTTAGATGTCCCTGCCCTGGTTCAGATGGTGACATGAGGAAATAGAGGACAGGGTATTCTCTGTGGCCACAGGGCTGGGGCAGTTACAGCGAGTGAGTGCTCAGGGTCGGGGTGATGCTGATGGCACTGCTGGTGCAGACCACAGCGTCTGGGGCTCAGTGCTGGCCTAGAAGTACCCCCAGCTCCCACCTCCGGCCAGTTCAAGGACTTGACTTCGATGGTGGTTCCCGGTTCCCCCTGTATAGCTCTGGGATGACGCTCCAGCCAGCCTGGAGGATGTGTGAGGTTCTGGATATTCTTAACAAGTGAACTTTTTTATTTTGGAAACTTTCAAACATACGCCAAAGTATAAGGAACAAGGAACTGCCACACACCCATTACAGAGTCTCAGCGATCATCAAAGTCTGCCATTATTGCTGATCTTCCCTTCTACATCTTTCCATATGTTTTTTCTTAAAAAGTGTTTAATAGCCTTCATTTTTCCAAACAGTTTTAGATTTGAACCTATAGAAAGAACCAAGAGTTCCCATATTCCACATCCACCCATTCACAAGCACACACAGTTGCCCTTATTACATCTTACATTGGCATATTTGTCATAATTAATTAACCTTTTTTTTTTTTCTGAGACAGAGTTTTACTCTGTCACCCTGGTGTCATAGTTCACAGCAACTTCAAACTCTTTGGCTCAAGTGATTTTCCTGCCTCAGCCGCCTGAGTAGCTGGAACTTCTATTTTTAGAAGAGATGAGGTCTTGCTCAGGCTGGCCTTGAACGCATGAGCTCAGGCAATCCACCCGCCTCAGCCTCCCAGAGTGGTAGGATTATAGGTGTGAGCCACCATGCCCAGCCTATATAAATATTGATATATTATTATTATTGACAAAAGTCTATACTTTATTTCTATTTCCTTAGCTATTAGGTAAGGCCCTTTTTCTGTTCCATGATTCCATCCAGGAATGACCATATTACATTTATTTCTTGGTCTCCTCTGGCTTCTCCTGGGCTGTGACAGTTTCACAGACTTGTTTTTATTGACAAACGCTTGTGAGGAATATTGGTCAGGCATAATCTAAGATGCCCTGCTATTGGACTTTGCTTTTTTTTCATGATCAGACTGGGTGTGCTAATTCATTTTGTACTGCTATAAATTACTGGGGTAATTTCTAAAAAGAGGCTTATCTGCCTCATGGTTCTGCAGGCTGTTTGAGAAGCGTGACTCCAGCATCTGATTTTGGTGCAGGCCTCTGCACTTGTGAAGGGAGAGCAGAGGCATCATGGGTCCAGAGAGGGAGCCCGAGAGAGAGAAGGAAGGCAAGCTGGGCTCCTCTTAAAACTAGGCTCTCAGAGACAGAGAACTGGTTACTGCCGGGAGAGCACAGACCCACACCTGGCCCAAACACCTCCCACTCATCCCCACCTTCAATGCTGGAGATCAAATTTCGATCTGAGATTTGAGGGGGCCAAACATCCAAACTATGTTGCTGGCATGAACTAAAATAAATCTTAAGCCCCTCCCCTCCAGACTAAATGGACCCCCTCTCTGCCAAGAGGACCCCAGAAATGTCCTAAAGCGAATGCTCTGACCAGGGAGGTCAGACAGGCCTCAGCATGCCCTCCTTCTTTCTGGGAGATATTCTTGGTAACTCTTTAAAGGCCTAAGGCTATGCAAGACAAAACTCAACCCACTCCTGCAAGTTATCAGTTTACTTAACAGATCACGTGAGTCTGGGTAAGTGTCCAAAGGAGGATTGTCTCTGATTAACAGAGTTCCTTATCTTAAAGCATTCCAAGTCTTTAGACAAAACTTCATTTTTTTAACCAATTACAAATCAAAGAATGTTTAAACCCACCTATATATAACCTGTAAGGCTCACCACCTTGAGATATCCCCACCTTTTCCTGCCAAACCAATGTGCAGTTTTCACATATTGATTTATGACTTTACATGTAATTCCTATCTCCCTGAAATGTACAAAATCAAACTGTAACCCCACCACAGCTAGTCCACTTGCTCAAGCCTTCTTGGGCATGGCCCTCGGCTCGGAATAAACCTCTTTAAATTATTTTACAGGGTTGAGGTTATTTCTGTTAACACTCGGGTTATGAGTTTTGTTCTGGAAAAGGTTACGTAATATAGGTGCTAGTTTCTCTTTGAAGTTTTGGTAGAATTCTGATGTGAAGCCCTCTGGTCAGGGTGATGAGTTTTGGAAGGCAGATCACACCATATTAAAGGTAGACACTATCAACCATGATTTATTGATGTTGATGTTGACCTTGATCACTTGAATGAAGTAGTGTTTGTTAGGTTTCTCCACTCTGTGTATAAAGTTACTCTTTTACCCTCTTTCCATACTCTGCTCTTTGGAAGGAAGTCATTAGGCATAGCACTCTCTTAAAGAGTGGGGAGTTGTTTTCTCCTCCTTTAGGGGAGAATATTATTTTAAAGCCACTTCTAGACATCTTATCATTTCACTCATAAAGACTCAGTCTATGTCTGTAACACATACACACTGAAAACACTCACAACCTATGTTACTATTTTCACCCAAAACCATTAACAATAATTTTTAAATATGATTTACTCTCCAGACCTTATTCAGTTTTCCCTAATTGTCTCGAAAAAGTATTCCTGTGGTTGATTGGTTCAGATCAGGATCCAAACTAAATCCACCTATTGTATTAGGTTCATTTGAAATCTCTTTTCATATACAACAGTGCCCTCTTTTTTGTTGCTGTTGGTTTCAGATCTCTTATTTCTCATAGTATTTTGTTTAACAAGTCCTCCATATTTCCTTAGAACAGGTAGTTATATCAGGGGCATGGTCAGATTCAGGTTCATTATTATGGCAAGATTTTATCACAGTGGTGTATCACATCAGGACACATGAATGTCCAGATGTCCCTCTTTCCACGTTGGTAAGACTGATCGGGGGTTGAGACACTGTCATTGTTTTCCCCCCATGGATTTAGCTGCTGCTGCTGATTAATGCCTAGACCCAAAGCTTCTTCTTCTTTTTTTTTTTTATTAGGTCAAATACATATAGATCATGAACACATTCATGCATATGTGGGGTTCAATGTGCTGATTTTTTTTATACACTCTGATGTGATTAGATAGAACCAATCAACATAACTTTCACCTCATTTACTTGATTACTGTATCAAAACATCTATGTTCTACACTTGACAGATTTGACTTGTACCCTTGCCATATGCTCCACAGGTCTGGTCCCACCTTTTACCCTCCCTCTGTCAAACCTCCCCCCTCCCGTCCCTTCCCACTCCATTTCTCTCCTTCATCTTGGGCTATAGTTGTGTTCTATCTTTCATAAGAAAGTGTGAGCAAATATAAGTAGGTTTCATAGAAGTACTGAGTACATTGGATACTTTTTCCTCTATTCTTGAGACATTTTACTCAGGAGAATATGTTCCAGATCCCTCCATATAAGCATAAAAGAGGTAAAGGCTTCATCTTTTTTTAAGGCTGCATAGTATTCCATGGTATACATATACCACAATTTATTAATCCACTCATGGGTTGATGGGCACTTGGGTTTCTTCCATGACTTGGCTATTACAAATTGAGCTGCAATGAATAATCTGGTGCAAATATCTTTTTTGCAAAATAATTTTTGGTCTTTTGGATATACTCCAGGTACAGGAATTGCAGGATCCAACAGCAGGTCAATTTTTAGATCCCTTAGTGTTCTCCAAACTTCTTTCCAAAAGGAATGTATTAGCTTGCATTCCCACCAGCAGTGTAGAAGTGTTCCCTTCTCTCCACATCCACACCAACATCTGTAGTTTGGGGATTTTATGATGTGGGCTACTCTTACTGGAGTTACGTGGTATCTCAAAGTAGTTTTGATTTGCATTTCTCTGATGATTAAAGAAGATGAGCATTTTTTATGTGTCTGTCTACCATGTGCCTGTCTTCTTCAGAGAAGCTTCTGTTCAGGTCTCTTGCCCATAGTGAAATGGGATCACTTGTTCTTTTCTTATTGATAAGTTTGAGTTCTCTGTGGATTCTGGTTATCAGACCTTTGTTGGAAATGTAACCTGTAAAAATATCCTCTCCCATTCTGAGGGCAGTATACTTGCTTTACTTACTGTGTTCTTGGCAGTGCAGAAGCTTTTTGGTTTGATCAGATCCCAGTAATCTATTTTTGGTATTGCTTCTGTTGTCCTGGGGGTCTTCCTCATAAAGTTTTCTCCCAGACCAATTTCTTCAAGTGTTTCTCCTGCACTCCAAGAATCTTTATGGTTTCATGTCCTAGGTTTAAGTTTTTTATCCAGTGAGAGTCAATTTTTGTTAGAGGTGAAAGGTGTGGGTTCAGTTTCAGTCTTCTACAAGTTGCCAGCCAATTCTCACAGCACCATTTGTTAAATAGGGCGTCTTTTCCCCAATTTAAGTTTTTGATAGGCTTATCAAAAATCAAATGACAATAATTGCCTGGGTTTATCTCTTGGTTCTCAATTCTATTCCATATATCTACCTCTCTATTTTTGTGCCAATACCATGCTGTTTTGATCACTATAGATTTATAGTATAGTCTGAAGTCTGGTAGCGTGATTGCACCTGATTTGACACCTTTAAGTCCTTAATCTCTGCCATATCCATTCTATATTCTTCATATCTTTCATCCATGTTTTGGTTCTGTTTTTCCATTTTCACATCAATTCCCTTTATTGTTTTTGCCATCCATATTTTAAATTTCCATTCTGTCATTTCCTTTAATTATTTATAGGCAGAATCCTCTGCAGTATCTATCTGATGATCCCTTGGAGTGGGAGTTGTTCTATTCTGGCTTTTCATGTTGCCAGAATTTTTCTGTTGGTTCTTCCTTATGTGTGTTTTCTTTTTGTTCACTTCCTTCCCCTACTTTTTCCTTCTCACTACATCCTTAACTGTAAATTACCTTGTCTCAGACCTTACGTGTTGAAGTGGCCTTTTGGTATAGGGCCAAAAGAAAGGTAAGGGTAAAGAGTGAGAAGGGAGAAAGAAAAAGATAAAGAAGCAAAAAAAAAAAAAAAAAAAAAAAGGGGGGGAGGGCCTGGAAGGGAAGAATTGAATAAAAGGGGGGAAAAAGGCCAGTAAGAAGGAACCCGGGCCACCGGGGAAAAGTGGGGGCACCCCCGGGGGGTTTAAATAACTGGAAT
>CAUYRH010104392.1:0-22556 GCA_963574655.1 Perodicticus potto
CTACACTGTCACCCTGGGCCACTTTGCCAAGGCCATTTTTGATGCCATTTCCAAGACCTATAGCTATCTCACTCCTGATCTCTGGAAAGAGACAGTGTTCATCAAGTCTCCTTACCAAGAATTCACTGACCATCTTGTCAAAACCCACACCAGAGTCTCTGTGCAGAGGACCCAGGCTCCAGCTGTGGCTACAACATAGGGTTTTTATACAAGAATAATAAAGTGAATTAAGTCTGTTAAAAAAAAAATAATAAGGGGCGGCGCCTGTGGCTCATTGAGTAGGGCGCCGGCCCCATATACCAAAGGTGGTGGGTTCAAACCCAGCCTCGGCTGAATTGCAAAACAGAAACAGCAGGGCCTTGTGGCGGGTGCCTGTAGTCCCAGCTACTCGGTAGGGTAAGGCAAGAGAAGCGCCTAAGCCCAGGAGTTGGAGGTTGCTGTGAGCTGTGTGACGCCACAGCACTCTACCGCGGGTGAGAAAGTGAGACTCTGTCTCTACAAAAAATAAATAAATAGGCTCGGCACCTGTGGCTCAACGGGCTAAGGCACCAGCCACGTACACCTGAGCTGGCGGGTTCGAATCCAGCCTGGGCCCGCCAAATAACAATGATGGCTGCAACCAGAAAATGGCCGGGCGTTGTGGTGGGTGCCTGTAGTCCCAGCTACTTGGGAGGTGGAGGTAGGAGACTCCCTTGAGCCCAGGAATTGGAGGTTGCTGTGAGCTGTGATGCCACAGCACTCTATCCAGGGTGACAGCTTGAGGCTCTGTCTCAAAAAAAAAAAAAAAAAAGGCTGGGCTGGGTGGCTCACACCTGTAATCCTAACACTCTGGGTAGCCGAGGTGGGTGAATTGCCTAAACTCACTAATTTGAGACCAGCCTGAGCAAGAGGGAGACCTCATCTCTACTATAAGTAGAAAAATTAGCTGGGCATGGTGGCATAGGCCTGTAGTCCCAGCTACTTGGGAGGCTAAGGGAAGAGGATCCCTAGAGCCTAGGAATTTAAGGTTGCTATGAG
This sequence comes from Perodicticus potto, assembly GCA_963574655.1. Lineage (NCBI taxonomy): Eukaryota > Metazoa > Chordata > Mammalia > Primates > Lorisidae > Perodicticus > Perodicticus potto. The sequence continues at coordinate 1,018 of CAUYRH010104392.1, forward strand.
TCTGGGACAACAGAGTGCGATTTTGTCTCAAAAAAAAAAAAAGGTTGTTTTTTTGTTTTTTTTTAATAAAAAACTCTGGGTGGTGCCTGTGGCTCAAAGGAGTAGGGCACCAGCCCCATATGCCGGAGGTGGCGGGTTCAAACCTAGCCCTGGCCAAAAAAAAAAAAAAACTCTGAATGAAACCCAAGAAACAAATACAGTGGTGACTCCTTAGGGTCAGGCAGAGGAAAGGAGAACCTCACCCGGTTCCTTTTATGGATTTTTTTTTTTTTTTAAACAGAGTCTCACGTTGTCACCCGGGGTAGAGTGTTTGGAGTCGTATCTCACAGCAACCTCAAACTCTTGGTCTCAAGTGATCCTCTCCCCTGAGCCTCTGGAGGAGCTGGGACTACAGGTGCCCACCACAACACACAGCTATTTTTAGTAGAGAAGGGGTCTCACACTCTTCCTCAGGCTGGTCTTGAACGTCTGAGCTCAAGGGATCCACCTGCCTCAGCCTCCCAGAGCACTAGGATCACAGGAGTGAGCCACCACACTGAGCCTCTTTTTAGATTGTTTATTTCAAGAGCACCCTATCACACTGTATGAATGCAAAACATACTCAACTATTCAATTAAAAAACCAATCATCAAACACACTCACTACGTTCAGGACCACTGGGATAGTGGGACAGAGGGGTGCCAACCAGCAGTGGGTCTGGTTGGGCTGGAGGGCTCTAGTACCCCAGGAGGCGGTTGGAAGAGTCCAGCCCTGAGGCCTCTTAAAAAATGAGGAAATGAGAAAATAAAGAAGCCCCAGACTTGGGGCTGCAGGCAGCGGAAGATAGGCAGGCCTGGGGCTATCTTCTGGAGAGTGAACTTAGGAAGTGGGTCTGGGGAAGCTAAGGACCCTGGAGTCTGGAGGTCTAGGTCTGGAGGTGCTGGAACCTGGGGGTCTTAGAATCTAGGGGTTCTAGGGTCTGGGGTCCCTGGAGTTTGGCAGCCTGGGTTTGGGGTCCTAGAATCTAGGAACCCTGAAGTCTAGGAATCCTGGGATCTGAAGGGTCCTTGGATCTGGGGCTAGGGAGTCTTGGGGTATGGGAAACTGGAGGGGTCTGAGGTGAAAGCACATATAGTGAGAATAAGATGGAGTCACTCAAGCTAGGACAGACATGACACAGCTGATCTGGTCAGTTTAGGTCCTGCCTAACCTTCACTCCCTGTCGCCCATCTTACCATTTTGTAAATTTAGCTCCTACCTGCCTAACTTGAGTAGTTTAGGTGGATTGATTTAGGAGATTAACTTTTGAATTGGAATGTTATTTTGTTTGTTTGGGTTTTTTTTTTTTTTTTGCAGTTTCTGGCTGGGGCTGGGTTTGAACCCACCACCTCCGGCATATGGGGCCAGCGCCCTACTCCTTTGAGCCACAGGCGCTGCCCTGGAATGTTATTTATTTACTTTTTTTTTTTTTTTTTTGAGACAGAGCCTCAAGCTGTCCCCCTGGGTAGAGTGCTGTGGCATCACAGGTCACAGCAACCTCCAATTCCTGGGCTAAAGCGAGTCTCCTGCCTCCGCCTCCCAAGTAGCTGGGACTACAAGCACCTGCCACAACGCCCGGCCATTTTTTTGGTTGCAGCTGTCATTGTTGTTTGGCGGGCCTGGGCTGGATTCGAACCCGCCAGCTCAGGTGTACATGGCTGGCGCCTTAGCGGCTTGAGCCACAGGCGCGGAGCCTGGAATGTTATTTTGGATCATGAGTTATACTGATTTTTTTTTTAAGTCTCCATTTTTTTTTTTAACTTTATTCAAATTAATGTGAGGGTACAAAATTTAGGTTACATTGTTCTCACTTCCAGGGCAAAGTTCCATTTGTAGACGAGCCCCTCCCCCAGGGGGCGTGTTATACACCCTCGCAATGTGCACGTTGGGTGAGATTCCCGCCTCATGTCCTCCCTCCTTTTGCCGTATGTCACCCCCCACACACACTTCCCTATACCCCCAAACTGGACTATAATAGTGTTTTATTGTTCTTAGGAACATGTAATTGTTTATATATTGATTTCATATTAGTATGGAGTACATTGAATATTCATCTTTCTATTCTTGCAATATTTTTCTCAGAAGAACGTATTTCCACTCCATCCAGGTAAAAGTAAAAGATGTAAAGTCTCCATCTTTTTTTTTTTGTAGAGACAGAGTGTTACTTCACCACCCTTGGTAGAGTGTCCTAGCGGCGTCAACAGCTCACAGCAACCTCCAACTCCTGGGCTTAGGCAATTCTCTTGGGAATAGCTGGGCCTACAGGCGCCCGCCACAACGCCCAGCTATTTTTCTGTTTTGCGGTTCGGCTGAGGCCAGGTTTGAACCCGCCACCTTCGGTATATGGGGCCAGCGCCCTACTCGATGAGCCACAGGCGCGCCCAAGTCTCCATCTTTTTTAATGGCTGCATAATATTCCACGGTATACATATACCACAGTTTGTTGATCCATTCATGGGTTGATGGGCACTTAAATTGCTTCCACGACTTGGCTGTTATGAATTGAGCTACAATAAACATTCGAGTGTAAATGTCTTTGTGGTAAAATGATTTATGTAGAGAGTTATAGTGATCATTGTTTACTATGGAGCATGGGTTCGGCGGATTATTGTTTAAGATAAGGATGGTCTTCACTTTGAACTCAAATGTATAAAACTGTAATTTTGAAAATGGAAGAACAAAACAGTCTTGGAGAGGCTACTCTTACTGTTCTCCAGAGTCCTGGCCTTCTGACAAAAAAGTTTGGTGGACTTATCCCTGTCTCTGCATATTGGCTGATACTAACAGGTGGCCAGACCCTCTTTGTCCAGTAACAGAGGGATTGTGGAACCAGCAGTTAGGGTCAGAGACAAGTGTAATGACCAAGAGCTGGACCAGGGTGGACTTAGGTGCAAAGCTCGAATGTGGATAGATAAGGACATCTGTGGCCCTCCATGAATTAATTCAACAAATGATGACTGAGGCCCTCTCGGCCACTTTGAGGCTATGTAGTCCAGCCCCAGCACCTTGACCTCTCTGTGCCTTAGTTTCCTCCTCTGTGAAATGAAGACGGTAATAACACCACAGTGGAGGACTGCAAGTAGGGCCCCGAACACGAAGACTCACGTGAACATGAGCTTGTGTCTGGAGCTAGAGACACTGAGGGTCCCATAGGGGAGGGGATGGGTCAATGTTGACCCTTCCAGAACACAATGGAATTCAGGAAGTCAAGCAATGATGTTCAAGCATGATTCTTGGTAATGTGGAAGACCTCATTTAAGGTCACACGGTGCTGGACACAGTAGCACACACCTGTACTCCTAGCTTGTTAGGAAGCTGAGGCAGAAGGATTGCAGGAGGCCAGGAGTGTGAAGCCAGCCTGGGCAACATAACAAAAACTATCTCTAGGGCGGTGCCTGTGGCTCAGTGAGTAGGGTGCCGCCCCCATATACCAAGGGTGGCGGGTTCAAACCTGGCCCTGGCTGAACTGCAACAAAAAAATAGCCGGGCATTGTGGCGGGCGCCTGTAGTCCCAGCTACTCGGGAGGCTGAGACAAGAGAATGGCCTAAGCCCAGGAGCTGGAGGTTGCTGTGTGCCGTGAAGCCATGGCACTCTACCGAGGGTGACAAAGTGAGACTCTGTCTCTAAAAAAAAAAAAAAAAAAAAAATCTCTAAGGAAAAAAGAGAGAGAGAAGGTCACATGTCATGGTTATAGTAAAATTTTAGAAGCCACTGAATGCCCTTGAGAGAGGAGTGGGCAAACAAAACGTGACATTTGAAGACACCTATGCTTGGCCAAGCAAGTAAGTCCCACCTACAAGATCTGCATTTCTTGGCTGAGGGCTGCTCTGGCCACCTGAGGCCACATCACTGGGCCACATGGCTCTCTTGAGAGCAGTCCTCAACCACAAATTGAAGGAGAGTTGGTTATAAATGCCTCAGCCCTCTCTATTCTCAGGTAGAATAATTCTGAGGACAAGATCTACGCTGGCTCCCCATGGCCCCCAGTAACCCAGCCCATCCTGAACCTGCTCATTGGTGCCCCCTGCAGGGCTCCTTCCCTTTGTGTCTCTCCTTTTATCCCCTAAGGGGGCTTACTGGGATCACCTCCTGCATAAACCATGCCCTTGAATTTCACTCTTAGGGTTTGCTTCTCAAGGACACCAAATCAAGATAATTATAGTGATTTTTTTTTTTTTTAGAGACAGGGTCTCACTTTTCGCTCTTAGTAGAGTGCCATGGAGTCACAGCTCACAGCAATCTCCAACTCTTGGGCTTAGGCAATTCTCTTGCCTTAGCCTACTGAGTAGCTGGGACTCCAGGTGCCCACCACAATGCCTGGCTATTTTTTGTTGTAGTTTGGCCAGGGCCAGGTTTGAATACACCTCCCTCGGTATATGGGGCTGGCACCCTACCCACTGAGCCACAGGCGCCACCCTAGTTATAGTGATTTTTTCAAAAAGATAGTTATAGTGAAACAAGGAAATATTAATACTGTTGGGCGCAGTGGCACAACGCCTGTAATTCTAGCACTCTGGGAGGCTGAAGCGGATGGATTGCTTGAGCTCATGAGTTCAAGACCAGCCTAAGCAACAGCGAGACCCCATCTCTACTAAAATTAGAAAAACTGAAGTAAGAGGATGGCTTGAGCCCAAAAGTTGAAGGTTGCCGTTAGCTTTGACACCATGACACTCTACCCAGGGAAAAAAAACCTGAGACTCTATCTCAAAAAAAAAAAAAAAAGAAAAGAAAAGAAAAGAAATATTAATACTTGGCTCTGCGCCTGTGGCTCAAGCGGCTAGGGCGCCAGTGATGTACACCTGAGCTGACGGGTTCGAGTCCAGCCCCGGCCTGCCAAACGACAATGACGGCTGCAAACAAAAAATGGCCGGGCGTTGTGGCGGGCGCCTGGGGTCCCAGCTACTTGGCAGGAGGAGGCAGGAGACTCGCTTGAGCCCAGGAATTGGAGGTTGCTGTGAGCTGTGATGCCACTGCACTCTATCCAGGGTGACAGCTTGAGGCTCTGTCTCAAAAAAAAAAAAAGAAAGAAAGAAAAAAAGAAATATTAGTACCATACAACAGTACAAATTTGACATTTATAACAATTGTAATAGCAGCAGCCAAGTACTGGCTAAATAATATTAAGCCATATAATCTTCACAATAGTTGTTTGAGGCTTAAATAATATTAAGCCATGTAACATTCACGGTAGTGTTTGAGTATCCTCCTCAACTACAACTTTCCCTCTACAGCAACTGAGGGTCTGACCTGAATCCATGTGGCTAATCACTGGACTACACTGTACTCAGAGACAAAATTTATTTATTTATTCGTTTGTTTGTTTGTTTTGTAGAGACAGAGTCTTACTCTATCACCCTCGGTAGAGTGCTGTGGAGTCACAGCTCAAAGCAACCTCCAGCTCTTGGACTTAGGCGATTCTCTTGCCTCAGCCTCCCAAGTAGCTGGGACCACAGGCGCCCGCCACAGTGCCTGGCTAATTTTTGATGCAGTTCGGCCAGGGCCGGGTTTGAACCCGCCACCCTCGGTATATGGGGCTGGCGCCCTACTCGCTGAGCCACAGGCGCCGCCCAAGATTTATTTTTTTTATTTTTATTTTTTATTTTTGAGACAGAGCCTTAAGCTGTCACCCTGGATAGAGTGCTGTGGCATCACAGCTCACAGCAACCTCCAATTCCTGGACTCAAGCGAGTCTCCTGCCTCCTCCTGCCAAGTAGCTGGGACCCCAGGCGCCCGCCACAACGCCCGGCCATTTTTTGTTTGCAGCCGTCATTGTCGTTTGGCAGGCCCGGGCTGAACTCGAACCTGTCAGCTCAGGTGTACATCACTGGCGCCCTAGCCCATTGAGCCACAGGCGCCGAGCCATAGACAAGATTTATTTACCTGCATCTACCTGGAAGGGTCTGTAGAGTGATTTCTCATCACACAATGAAGCTTTGTGTTGCTCATGGATATGTGTATTTGGGCTTGCTTTTACAATGGAGAAATGGGCCTTTAGTTACCAGGCCAAAGGGAGTATTTAGCCTTGTATTTGCTAGGTTTTCTTTCCTTTTATTATTATTTTGTGAGACAGGGTCTCACTCTGTTGTCCAGGCTGAAATGCAGTGGCACAATCATAGCTCACTATAGCCTCAAACTCCCGGGCTCAAGCAATCTTCCATCCTCAGCCTCCCAAGGACCTGGGACTACAGGCACATGTCACCACACTCAGCTAATTTTTCTTATTTTTTGTAGAGATAGTGTCTTGTCATAGTGACTAGGCTGCTTGCTCTTGGACTCCTGATTTCAAGCGATACTCCTTTCTCAGCCTCCCACAGTGCTAGGATTAGAGGCGTGAGCGACTAAACCCAGCCTAGGTTTTATTTCGTATTTTTGGTAGGACTTTGTTCATTCTACAAGTATTTACTGAGCACCTATTGGATGCAACAAACCTCCTACCCTTGGGGAGCTGACATTTCCAGAAGGGGAGAGGCTCCATAAATTAGCAAATTATGAAGGTTAGAAAATAACAGTGCTAATGGGGTGCACAGTGCTAACTGTAGCTCAGTGAGTGGGGCGCTGGGCCCATATACTGAAGGTGGTGGGTTCGAACCCAGCCCCAGCCAAATTACAACAAAAAATAGCTGGGCGTTGTGGTGGGTGCCTGTAGTCCCAACAACTGGGGAGGCTGAGGCAAGAGAATCGCCTAGGTCCAGGAGTTGGAGGTTGCTGTGAGCTGTGTGACGCCACGGCACTCTACTGAGGGCGATAAAGTGAGACTCTGTCTCTATTAAAAAAAAAAAGGAAAATAACAGTGCTATGGACAAAAAAATCGAGTCAGGAAGATTGGCAGAGTAGAGTGAGATGATTCACAGTTTTGCAAAGGGCTAGTCTAGGAAGGTCTCTCTCTCTCTCTCTTTTTTAAATTACATTTTGCTGGGTGTGGTAGTTCAATGCCTGTAATCCCAGCACTTGGGAGGAGGAGGCAGGTGGACTGTCTGAGTTCACGGGTTTCAGACAAGCCTGAGCCAGAGCGAGGCCCTGTCTCTAAGAAAAATACCTGGGCGTTGTGCCAGTTACCTATAGTCCCAGCTACTTGGGAGGCTGAGGCAAGAGAATTGCTTGAACCCAAGAGTTTGAGGTTGTTTGGGCTAAGATGCCACAGCACTCTACCCAGGGTGACAAAGTGAGACTCTGTCTCAAAAAAAAATTACTTTTATTTAGCATGTGCACACATAAAAGAGAAATTGACCTCTGATTCCGCACAGCAGAAAATATGCACAAACCCAAGGTATTTTCGGAGGGGAGGGGTCCAGGCCCCAAGTTAGTGGCTGAGATGGTGCAATTCTGTGAGATACAGGCACCCGTCAGGCGAGGACTGGACTGAAGTGATGGGCAGGCTGGAGCCCCCTTCTGCTGGCCCTAAAATAAGTGAGCACCATAGCTAAAGGCCTGTTTGATGCTCTCTAAGTAGTTCCACTGTCAGCCCTGCTGCGTCCTTCTTTTTTAGGAGCAGGGATGCCTTGGCCTTCCATGCGCAGCCCTGTCTCTCCATTCTTTTTTTTATTTTTTATTTTTGCAGTTTTTGGCCAGGGCAGAGTTTGAACCCACCACCGCTGGTATATGGGGCCGGCACCCAACTCCTTGAGCCACAGGTGCCGCCCTTCTTTTTTTTTTTTTTTTTTTCAGATAGAGTCTCACTATGTTACCCTTGGTGGACTGCTGTGGCCTCACAGCTCACACTTCAAACTCTTGGGCTTAAGTGATTCTCTTGCCTCAGCCTCCCAAGCAGCTGGGACTACAGGTGCCCACCACAACACTTGGCTATTTGTTGTTGTTATTGTTGTTGTAGTTGTCATTGTTGTTTAGCAGGCCTGGACTGAGTTCGAATCTGCTAGCCCTGGTGTACGTGGCCGGCGCCCTAATCACTGAACTATGGGCGCAAAGACCAATCTCTCTATTCTTTTTTTTTTTTTTTTTTTTTTTGAGACAGAGCCTCAAGCTGTCATCCTGGACAGAGTGCCGTGGCATCACAGCTCACAGCAACCTCCAATTCCTGGGCTCAAGTGAGTCTCCTGCCTCCGCCTCCTAAGTAGCTGGGACTACAGGTGCCCGCCACAACACCCGGCCATTTTTTTTTTTTGGTTGCAGCCATCATTGTTGTTTGGCGGGCCCCGGGCTGGATTCGAACCCGCCACCTCAGGTGTACATGGCTGGTGCTTTAGCCTGTTGAGCCACAGGCGCCAAGCCAATCTCTCCATTCTTATCAGGGAAGGTCAAGGTAATAGTGGCAAGTGCCTGTCTGGAGGCTAAGATTTATACCTCCACTTCATCATAATACTGTTCTCAGGGACCAGAACAGTAAATTCCCCCAGAGATGTTGCAATCGAGCATCAGAGACTTCCCACCTTTATCTGCTTCTACCATTGCAAGAGCATGAGTAAAGGCCTGAACCAACCCTTTGGCCTGAACCAACTCTATAGAGCTCCTCTGGTGATGTCAGGAAGTTTTCTTTAAGGGTGATCTTAGCCAGACATGGTGGCTCATACCTGTAATCCTAGCACTCTGGGAGACCTAGGTGGGTGGATCATCTGAGCTCAGGAGTTCGAGACCAGACTGAGCAAAAGCAAGACCCCGTCTCTAGTAAACATAGAAAAACTAGCTGGGCATTGTGGTGGGTGCCTGTAGTCCTAGCTATTTGGGAGGTTGAGGCAAGAGGATCACCTGAGCCTAGGAGTTTGAAGTTGCTGTGAGCTATGGTGACACCATGGCACTCTACCCAGGGTGACTAAGACTCAATCTCAAAAAAAACATAAAATAAAATAGGGTAGTGCCTGGGGCTCAATGAGTATGGCGCCAGCCCCATATGCCAGGGGTGGCAGGTTCAAACCTGGCCCCAGCCAAAAACTGCAAAAATAAATAAATAAATAAGGGTGGGGATTTTGACACCAGTGGGTTTCGACTGGGTTTTTGAAAGAATGGTGGTCTTAGCCTTGTGCTCCTCAGTTTTCAGTGCTGGTTGCCCAACTGGGTGTACTGACTCTCCCTTCACTGTAGGTTAAGATCATGCCCTGGGTAAACTCTGTTTCAAGGGTGCTGATGTACATTCCCATTGCTTCTCTGAGAAGTTTCATTCCTTCTTCTAGGACGGCCTCTCTAGAAAAAAAAAAATACAGGCAGAAAAGAAAAAGATGCCCAGGGGAGAGTTCAACATGGAAACTTTTTTTAGCATGACTGGTTGATTTTTTCTATACTTTTTCCCTTTTTGCCATGAAATAATTCAATACATAAATATGTATTTAGAAGCCGACCTGGGAGAATGGGCAAAGTCAAAAGAGGCACACCCGAACTTGGGGGTCTCAGGGCCGTTGATTCCACAACCCGAACTTGGGGTCTCAGGGCAGTTCCAAAAGAGTGCAGGGAGTTGGTGCTTTGAGTCTCTTCTGCCCTCAGGTGGCCACACTTGAAACTGCAACACTTCACAGCCTTGGCAGAGGCAGAATAAGGACCTCCACCCTACCCCTCCACCCTGGCCACACGGGAGTCCAGCACAAAGGACTAATTTTTAGTTCAATCTCTTGGCAACAAATATTGAGTGACGACTGTATGTGTTCTAAGACCTAGGACAAAAAATTCAAATTTTCTGCCCTCATGGAGCTCAGGGATTATGAGAGCAACCCCTCCAGAGGGTGAAAACTTGACACAGGGAGGGAAGGAGCCCTGAAGAGAGAACCGATGCCAACGTGCAGGCAGTACCCCAGGCAAGTGAAGCTCAGACCTGCTTGGGACTGCTGGGGGACAGTGCAGACACTTGTCTCAGAGTGGTTCCACTTGGGTGAGGGGGCTGGGATGTTTATCCACCCTCAACTTCAGTGCGATTTCCCAGAAAAAAAGATCCATGATTGCACATGACATTGCAGGACACATGGGTATCCAGGGGGTGAACCCAAGAAATCCAGTGGGAACTGAGGAAGGAACCCTACAGGGGTCTCCAATGAGCAGGCAAGGTGGTAGGTAGCAGAGGCTGGGGCTGCCTTACGGACCTTAGAGCCACTGGTGCATCCAGAAAGGGTATTCCTGTGGCCAGAGGAGGATATAGAAGAAGAGAGGCAGGGGTTGGTAGTGGGGAGTCCAGCCACGTGGTGGGGCTTGGGTGGCATGCATGGGGTGACCAGCAGCTGTTATAGACCCACCGCCCAATTCTTTCTTCCCTGATCCTCCCCCGGGGCTGGGATTTCCACAAAATGTCCCCAGTTTCCCAGAATAAGTATCCCAAACTCAGGTGCTGGAGGCACTCCAGTGGGGGCAGTGCTGCCTCTGGGTCACTCATGTGACTCTCTTCCTTGGTGCCTCTCTGAGCCTCAGTTTCCCCATTTGTAGCATAGGGAGATGAAATGCTGCCTACCTCAGAGTACAATTGGCAGGATGTTATAAGATACACGAGGTCCCAATGATTGGTTTGATTCTGGAATTCAAGTGCAGGGCTGAGGACTTGATTTGTGGGCAGCTGGAGCCACAGGAGGTGCTAGAAGCAGAGCAGTGTATCTGGCTTGGGTTAAGTATTGTGGCAGATGGATGTGGGGGCGGGAGGTGGCAGGTTTGGCTGAGACTCACTGGCCAAGCTCTCCTGTGTCCCTTCTCTTGCCTGGAGTCCCTTGAAGCCCTGTGGGCTTGGTGGCATGACCTCCCCCCACAACTCAGAGAGGTCACTGAAGTTCACTTGGCTCCCTGTCAAGGCCACACAGTGCAATGGGATAGCCAGGATTCAAATCCAGCCCCACTGGCCTGTGGCTTTGAAAAAAAAAAAAAATAAACCCAGGCCCAGATCTTCCATGTGGATATTTTTGCCTGTAGGCACCCCAGTCTTGATCTTGGAGCATAATCCCCATTTCGGAAACCCCAGACTACAAGAGGTTAAGGAACGTCTGTCCAATGAGTGAAGCTGTCTCAACGACCCTCCACCAGCTGCTATGAAAGCTCCCATGCTGGTGTTGTTTGGGTTTTAATTTTTGTGTTGCATTTAGAAAATTGCCCATAATTATAGCTGAAAGGAGGAAACAGTCTCATAGCTCAGCCCCTCCTCCCAGCTGCACCGTCCTCCCACGCAGGCACCACTGGTGAGGGGCTTCCGGGGCTGCCAGCCAGGTTTCTGGCCCCTCTCAGAGTCCCCCACTTTAATAAGTTGGAAGTGAGAGGGATGCTTCCACCTCCAATGGAGAGAAAAAACCATTATCAAGAAAACTCAACCTGGCCTCCTCCGCAGGACTCCAACAACAACCAGGCGTGGTCCCCCACAATGGTGTCCTAAGACACGGGACCCAGAGAGACAAGGCTGACAGCTGAGAACTGGATGCGTTATTTTATCTTTCTTTTTTTTTTTTAAGAGACGGAGTCTCACTTTGTCGCCCTTGGTAGAGTGCTCTGGCGTCACTGCTCACAGCAACCTCCAGCTCTTGGACTTAGGCGATTCTCTTGCCTCAGCCTCCCCAGTAGCTGGGACTACAGGTGCCCACCACAACGCCCAGCTATTTTTTTGTTGCAGTTTGGCCTAGGCTGGGTTCAAACCTGCTATCCTCGGTATATAGGGCCGGCGCCCTACTCACTGAGCCACAGGCGCCGCCCACGTTATTATTATTTTGTTTTGTTTTTGCGCTATTTTATCTTTTTTTTTTTTTTTTTTTTTTTTTGAGACAGAGCCTCAAGCTGTCACCCTGGACAGAGTGCTGTGGCATCACAGCTCACAGCAACCTCCAACTCCTAGGCTCAAACGAGTCTCCTGCCTCAGCCTCCCAAGTAGCTGGGACTACAGGCGCCCGCCACAACGCCAGCCACCATTGTTGTTTGGTGGGCCCAGGCTGGATTCGAACCCGCCACCTCAGGTGTACGTGACTGGCGCCTTAGCCCGTTGAGCCACAGGCGCTGAGCCACGTTATTTTATCTTAACAGTGCCAAGTCCAACCAAGGCCAGTGCTGAAACATTAATCTGGGGGAGGCGCCCCGGGAAGGCTGGAAGGAGAAAGAAGAGGAAGAGGAGGGAGTGTGGAAGGAGGAGTTGCTGTCCTCCTCTTGGTGAAGGAGGAGGAACAGTGGGCTGGTGGAGCTAGAGAAAGATCTCTCCAGGCGACAGGACCGGCGACTGCAAAGGCTGGGAGGGGGGGCTGTGTAATGTGGATCTGAGCAATGTAGGGCAATGAGGGGAGTGAAAGCCTCTTCTCCAGGCAGTCCCCCCACACCACGGTCTGCTTCCGATTGCGCCCTCGACCTGTGCTTGGGGGACGTCGGTGTTGGGTGACTCACTACCACCCACCCCAAGAAGCAGAGAGACCCAGTCGAGGGCTAAAGTCCTGGCGCAGCCGCACGGGTGTGCTGCCCGGAGCCGGCGAAGGGGCTGCAGGGCTGGGACGCAGAGTTGGCCCACTAGTGGCCCGCACTACGTTAGTCCCTAAGTCTCAGACCTGTCCTGCCTAGGGCCCCTGTCTTCCTGGGCCAGTTCCCGAGGCAACCTCTCTGCCCAGGGAGCGGAACTCCACACCGTCCCATGGCTCCCTAGTGTGCTTAGAACAAATCTCAACTCGTACCCGCCGGGCATGGTCAGACTCCTCTGCCTCCCCTGCCATCACCTCCCTCCTTTTACCCCTACTCCAGCCACAACTGTCTCCAACTCTGTGTTCCCACCTCGGAGATTTTGCACTTGCTGTGATTTTAATCTGAACTCTTTGCTTCCAGATCTTTCAGGCCCACCTCTCCCTTATTAAAAAAATGTTTCCACCTAGCCAAGCCCTCTCCTGGAATGAGTGGGAAGACCCTAACTGTGGGTTCTGCCCCCGCAAGGCGTGCGCCCTGGTTGGCTGTGCGCGCAGCTCAGCTTCCCGACGCCGCGTGGGCCCCAGAGCCCTCTCTGCTCATACTTTCCCGCGGGCGCCCAGGCTGTGTTTGGAAATGCTTCCCGGTTGCCATGAGAACCGAGCTTGTCGCTCCCACCCGCTGCGCCTCCCTTTCCCTCCCCAGTGCCGCACGCCGGACAGTGGTCGCCTCTGCCTGTCACCTTCCCTCCCTCCGCCTCCACCCTCCTCCAAGAGGCTGGCTGACCTCTTGATCCGCGTCGCCGGATCTGTCCACCCGGGCTCCCTCCCAAAGCCTAGCACGTGGCACACCCTGAAATTATCCTACTGACTCGCCAGCTTTTGACTGCCTTCCTCATTAGACACTCTGCTCTACTGAGAGGTAGCAACAAGCCCTGACTGGGTTCTCAAGAGCTCGGCACACAGCTGTCGCTCAATAAACGTGTATGCGGGTGTATCAAGGCTCACACTGACTCTTAAGAACTGCGGCTCAAAGAGGGCGAGGGACCCAACCAGGGCACACAGGGTAAAGAAAAAGCCACGGAGCTTTGGGAAATAAACGGAGGGTGTTGGGAGAAGTTGGGAGGCCTCCTGGCTGTCACCAACGCGCTGTTGTGACTTGAGTAACCCGCACCCTCTCTGTGCCTCGTTGGGAGTAGGCGCTGGAGAGCAGTGATGGGAGCAGTAATTAGTACGACGGATGCCCTTGACGGCGAAACCCACACTCCACGGTGGCCCACCAGGCACCCGGCAGTAGACAACAAGCTGGCAGCCCTATTAGCACGCAGCGCCCGCCCCTCCTTCCCGAGGGCCGGGGCCCTGAGGCCAGCAGGAGAGGAAGCTGGGGGAGGGGGCGGCTGGCTGGACAGGAAGTGGGAAGGACTGGCGTCCCCAGTCCCTCTCGGGGGCCCCTAGGGGAGGAGGCGGGGCTGGGGCCGTCCGGTCCCTCCCTTCCTCCTGCTGGTCTGGAATCCCAGCAGCTCCAGACTTCCCGCCCGCCAGACGGCTAGGGGTAGAGGATGCGGAGTGTCGTCCAGAGCTGGGAGTTGGTTAGCAGCAGGAGAAGTACAGACTCACACACGCACACGCCACATAGGAAACGTGAGCGCACAGCTACACTACACAGGTCCCAAAGAGCTGGCGATCCACCCACGCGCGGAGGCATACACGCGCACATTCGCAGATACTTCTACATCCCCCCCCTTCTGGGCGACTCGGCCCCGCACGACCGCTGTGGACACACAGCTGCCACCACGTAGTTAAGGAACAGTTGCCCCAACAGGGACTATTCATTGGGTACCTGCCAACACCCGCCCACGCACAACGACGTCCACGTGCAGTCACAGAAACCACAGGTTTATACGCATACACCCTCGCAGACTTGTGTAGGAGAAATAAGAATACTCGTAGCTAAATTCAACGTCCAGTGGATCGCCTTCCCCCACCCCACCCACGCCCACACGGCCCCCAGGTCCCCTAGCACACAGGTCTCCACTCCTCCCAGGCATTCCTGCCCTGCGGGGAGACCCCCTTCCTCAGTATCCACTCCTACCTTCCCTGCACACCCCTTGGGAAGAGGAGGACACTGAAGGGGAAATGGGGTGCCCACTGCCTGTGCCACAGACTCCCACAGAGGAGCAATTAGAGGTGGGATGCACCCTATTTACAGCTAGCAACATCGAGGCTGAAAAGCACAGCCTGCAGTCGCCCAGACTGGTGCAGGGAGGCTCTCAGGACCCATTCATATCTGTGTGGCCTGTTTATGTGGTGTGGCCTGGGGCTGCTCACAGGCCTTGTGACTGTGGAGCTGGGTTGGGCGTGGTTCAGTGAGAACCCCGGTGACATGCAGAGTTCTCAGGAGGCTGCGACGGGGTGCCCCAGGTTGACCTCGAGTGCATGAGCTCTTGTCACAGCAGTCAGAAGCTATGGCATTGCCTTGCCTAAGCTTGTGTGTCTGTGCGGCTGTGTGCCAACGACGTGTGCAGTGGTCTGTGGGTTTAGTCGTCCTGTGACAGCCATTGGTTGAGCTGTGTGTGTGGCTGTGCTTGTGTCGCTGGCCAAGCTGGGTGTGTGGCGGTTTCCACTCGTGCCGGGGCTGAGTGGTTCTGTGGCATGACACACCCAGATACTTTATGGGACTTGTGTTGTGTATGGGTGTGCTGTGTCTGTCGCTGCGACTAAGAATGTGGCTGTGTTCCTGGGTGTACAGCAATTTGGGTCGCTAGTCTGTTAGTGTACGTATGTGTAACTGTTATCAGCGGTGTGTCCCCAGGTTGCCGTCTGCATTCGAGGCCGGCGTTTGTATAGCCTCAACCCCCTACAACCCCTCCACCTCCGCGGCGAGCACTGCGCGTGCGCGCCGGGCCCGCGGTCCCGGCAGCGGGACCCACCCTCTCGCCTGCCATCGCCCCTTTAAGAGCGGCGCCCGCGGGCGGCGGCGAAGCAGCGGGCAGGGGCGAGCGCGGCGGGAGGAGGGGGCGCGCGCTTCCCGGAACAGCCTGCGCTGAGGAAGAGAGGAGAAAAATAAAACCGGCGGCCGGAGCTGAAGCTGGAGCAACCTCTGCCGTCGCTGTCTGGAGCTCCCCCGCGCGGACGATGCCCGCGGTGCCCTCCCAAGGCTCGGGGCGGTGAGGCCCAGGACGCAGGGTAGCTATGGCGACGGCGAGCTTGGTCCGCGGCGCCGCCTGACAGGTGTGGGCCTCGGCGGCGGTGGCGGCGGCGGCGGCGGCACGGAGCAGCATGTACGCCAAGGGGGGCAAGGGCTCAGCCGTGCCCTCCGACAGCCAGGCCCGCGAGAAGTGAGTCGGCGGGCCGGGATCGCGCGGGCCGGGGTCTAGGCTCCGCGTCCGCGCTGCTTCCGTGGGCTTCGGCGCGGGTTGGCACCACGCGGGCACGTGGGCGCGAGCGGCGGGCGTCCGACACCGGAGAGTGCTCGAGGGGTCGCGAGATTTGCGGGGGCGCGCGAGACCCGTGGGCGCGAGATTTGCGGGGGTGTTGGAAAGTCAAGTTGGCGTGAAGGGCTAGCTAGGTTTGAGTGGGCGCAGTCATACAAGGGGGCACGGGAGACCCCAGGGGCGCGAGGTTGGAGGGGGTGCGCAAGACTCCAGGGTTGTAAGACACCCGAGCGGCTGTAGGGTCGCGAGATTTGCGGGGGCGCGCGAGACCCGAGGGCTCGAGATTTGAGGGGACGCATAAGAGCTGAGTGGGACTCGAGGGTAGCTGAGACCTCGAGCGGCGAGCCTTGGGTGAGCTGGGTGATCCACGCGGTCTTTAGAGGTTAGAGCAACCTCCGCGGAAGTTTCCGGAGCGGGCGAGACTGGGAGGGCACTTGGGGACCCTGGCCCCTCGGAAAAAGCTGGAGAGGAGAGGGGAGGAACGGAGGGGCGCATCGCCACCTGTCTGCCCTGGCCTGGGCAGCTGCTTGGGGCCCCCAGGGTGGCCGCACAGTTCACAGCCCTGCGGGTAGGGGGACTAGTACTCTGGGCGTGGCCATGAGCTCTACTGGGTGCTTTCTTGGGCTGGTAGGGGTCGGGTTCTTAACTTCTTAAACCGTGGTGCGGTTGAAGAAGGAAGTGCCCTAGGGGCTGGGGTCTTGGGACCGGGAAGCAGCCAAGTGTCTGAAACTAGACTGCTGTTTGTTTGCTGGCGCTGTGACTTTGGGCAGGGGAGAACCCCTTCTTTAGGCTCCCTTTCCTTTCCTGAGAAATGCAGGTAGCAGTGCCATTTGTAAGATGCTTGGAGCCTGGAGCCTTGACTGTCCCACAACAAGGGTAGCTGATGGTTTTGCAGTATTGCTTTTTTTTTTTTAGAGACAGAGTCTCACTTTGTCGCCCTTGGTAGAGTGCTTTGGCGTCACAACTCACAGCAATCTCCAGGTCTTGGGCTTAGGCAATTGTCTTGCCTCAGCCTCCCAAGTATGTGAGACTACAGGCACCCATCAAAACGCCCAGCTATTTTTTTTTGTTGCAGTTTGGCTGGGTCTGGGTTGGAACTCGCCACCCTCAGTATATGGGGCCCATGCCCTACACACTGAGCCATAGGCACCGCCTGGTTTTGCAGTATTATTAATGTGCCTGGGAGATGGCACCACTGGCTGATGGCCAACTTGCAAAATCCTGGAAGTTGAACCAGTGAACCACTGAGCAGAGAGGTGACTGAGCTTCCATGATGACAGGCCTTAAGGCTAGGCCAGAATCAAGGACTTGATCATCTGGGTAGTGAAAAGGAGCCCTGAATGTTGGTTGACTCTGCCCCCTGACCTTCCTTTTCTGCCCGGATTGACATTAGGATTCCTCCTCCCCTTCACAAAGATGAGCATCCCTTTTCTGACCAGCCTCTGGGTCATTTTGGAGAAGAGGCTCTTCTGACCTCCTTTGCTTGTCTACACAGATAGGAAGTTGGGTTCCACTTCCAAATACCCTTTGGTACAAAGACTTTTCAAAAACTGGCATCTGGTTTCTGCCTAGATTGGAAGCAGGGGGTGTTTGATATGGTCACTCCATTCCTGGCCTGTCTCTTCTGTCTCCAGGCAGCTTTTGAGTCTGAAGGTGGGAATTGTTCACTGGCTCAGCAGGTCTAGGCCCTGAAAAACCCCACCTCCTAGCAGGGAGGCAGGGATCCGGTTACCCATGGCTGATTTCAGGTCTTCAAATGTGCCTTGAAGAAAGCAAGTGGATGATAGTAAAGGGTAAGGGGCATGTCAGAGGACCCTGAGGTGGGACCAAGCAAAGGAGCTAAGATGAAGGAAAGGGTAGTCATGTGGCCACAAGGAGGCTTGTAGAAGTGCACTGTGGCTGGGCGGCTCCTGTTCCTCAGTGGGTAGGGCGCTGGCCCCATATACCGAGGGTGGCAGGTTTGAACCTGGCCCCTGCCAAAATGCAACAAAAAAATAGCCAGGCGTTGTGGTAGGCGCCTATAGTCCCAGCTACTCGGGCTGAGGCAAGAGAATCGCCTAAGCCCAAGAGTTGGAGGTTGCTGTGAGCTATGACGCTATGGCACTCTACTGAGGGCGATAAAGTGAAACTCTGTCTTAAAAAAAACAAAAAAAGTTCACTGTGTCTCCCATGTGGATTGGAGCTTATCAGGGATCAGGAATAGCTAGGAGAGGCAGGCACAGTTTTCTGGGAGAGAGCTGATGGCAGCTTGGACTAAGGGGGTAGCCATGGAGATAAGAGAAGGAATAAAAGGTTTTAGCCCAGGTTGGTAGGGTTTGGAGTTGTTTTATTGACCCAAGCAGACCTCCCAGGAGAGATTTTGAATGAACCTGGCCTCTGTACATGGTCAGGGCTAGAAGAGGTGGTTATCCTGGTCCCCCTTCCCTCACCAAACCCTCACCTCTAGACTGCCCAGCAGAAGGGCTTGGAGGATGGTGGCCCCAGGACACAAGATCCTCAGAAACACCTAGACTCCTGGTGTGGAGGCTAAGGGTCCCATTTTTGGCCAGAGCTGTCCTGTGCCTTTCCGTTCGTCAAGAAGGGTCCCACATAGACACCAATTTGGAGATGGGGTTCTGCTAAAGAAGGCTTAGAAAACACCAGATGGTCATTTTCCCCATTTTACCGACAGGGGTACTTTGGCTTTGGGGAAGTAGCGACATGCCAAGAACTCAGTTTTGGGGTACAGGAAAGCTCTTAGAGGTGTGGGGGCTGCTGCTCTAGAGAGGTAGGCTGGTGGCCCTGAGTTTGTTTCCTCATGTGAAATGTGAATGAACTACCTGCTTTTCAGAATTCTCATGAGGACTGCATGAGAGGTCACAGGTAGAGCAACCAACACAACAGCCACTCAGCTCTCAGGAAATATCAGGCACTGGCGAGCCACTTCCTGTCTCTGGGCATTGGTTTCCTCCTCTGTGAAATGGTGTGAAGGGGTTACACTGCTTTGATCCTTAACTCTCTAGCACTGTTCCCCCTCACCCCTGGTCTGAGCCTCTTTTTTTTTTTTTTTTGAGACAGAGCCTCAAGCTGTCACCCTGGATAGAGTGCCGTAGCATCACAGCTCACGGCAACCTCCAATTCCTGGACTCAAGCGAGTCTCCTGTCTCCGCCTCCCGAGTAGCTGGGACTACAGGCGCCCGCCACAACGCCCGGCCATTTTTTGGTTGCAGCCGTCATTGTTGTGTGGCGGCCCCGGGCTGGATTCGAACCCGCCAGCTCAGGTGTACGTGGCTGGCGCCTTAGCCCGTTGAGCCACAGGCGCCAAGCCTGGTCTGAGCCTCTTGCTTTCCTTTTTTTTTTTTTTTAGAGACAGTGTCTTACTTTGTCAACCTCGGTAGAGTGCCTTGGTGTCACAGCTCATAGCAACCTCCAGCTCTTGGGCTTAGGCGATTCTCTTGCCTCAGCCTCCTGAGTAGCTGGGACTACAGGCACTCGCCACAATGCCTGGCTATTTTTTGTTGCAGTTTGGCTGGGGCCAGATTCATACCCTCCACCCTCGGTATATGGGGCCAGCACCCTACTCACTGAGCCGCAGGTGCTGCCCTTTCTTTTTTTCTTTATTGAGACAGAGTCTTTCTTTATCACTCTCTGTAGAGTGCCTTAGTGTCATAGCTCACAGAAATGACTGGGCTCAAGCGACTCTTGCCTCAGTGTCCCAAGTAGCTGGGAGTATAGGTGCCCGCCACAACACTGGCTATTTGGTTTTGTTACGTTTATTTTTATTTATTTATTTATTTATTTATTTATTTATTTATTTATTTTTGAGACAGAGCCTCAAGCTGTCACCCTGGTTAGAGTGCTATGGCATCACAGCTCACAGCAACCTCCAATTCCTAGGCTCAAACGAGTCTCCTGCCTCTGCCTCCCAAGTAGCTGGGACTACAGGCGCCGGCCGCAACGCCCGGCCATTTTTTAGTTGCAGCCATCATTGTTGTTTTGCGAGCCTGGGCTAGATTCGAACCCGCCAGCTCAGGTGTACGTGGCTGGCGCTTTAGTCCATTGAGCCACAGGCGCTGAGCCTGGTTTTGTTATGTTTAAAGCAGGCTCGGGCTGGGTTCAAACCCACCAGCCACAGAGCATGTGGCCAGAGCCCTACCTACTGAGCTAGGGAGGCCCGGCCTGAGCCTCTTGCCTTCTAAAAATAAGACCCTTCCTTTTTTTTCCTTCTTGTTCTGGCCCGAGCCCCCTCAGGTTCCTCTTGGAGCTTGTTGGCCTCTCTCTCTCAAGCTAGGTCTAGGTCATCCTGCTCCAGAAAAGGACTGGGCACCTGCCCTCCAGGGCGCACAGTGGAAGGAAGGCTGGGGTCTGAGAGGGCCACATAAAAGGAGGATATGTGTGTATATCCTTGAGCACTTAAATGCTTCAGAGTAGGTTTAGAGTAGTTCCATAGGCTTGGCGCCCGTAGCTCAGTTGTTAGGGCGCTGGCCACATATACCAGGGCTGCTAAACAACAATGACAACTGCAACAAAAAAATAGCTGGGCATTGTGACAGGCACCTGTAGTCCCAGCTACTTGGGAAGCTGAGGCCAGAGAATCGCTTAAGCCCAAGAGTTTAGGTTGCTGTGAGCTGTGATGCCACAGCACTCTACTGAGGGCGACATAATGAGACTCTGTCTCAAAAAAAAAAAAAAAGGCTCGGCACCTGTGGCTTAACAGGATAAGGTGCCAGCCACATACACCTGAGCTGGCGGGTTCAAATTCAGCCAGGGCCTGCCAAACAACAATAACGGCTACAACCAAAAAATGGCTGGGCGTTGTGGTGGGCGCCTGTAGTCCCAGCTACTTGGGAGGCAGAGGCAGGAGACTCGTTTGAGCCCAGGAATTGGAGGTTGCTGTGAACTGTGATGCCACAGCACTCTATCCAAGGTGACAGCTTGAGGCTCTGTCTCAAAAAAAAAAAAAATAGTTCAATAAATGACAACCATGGTCGGTGTCACTGGGCATCTTGTGTTTTTCTTCCAGGCTTGGTTTTGAGCTGGGCACACAGATTCAGGTGGTTTAGCCCAGGAAGTAAGAGGTTCTTGAGGTACCAACCCCAAGAAAAGTCCTTGAGTTTGAGGAGGGAGCTAGAGCCACAGAGGATGGCCAGAGAAGTTAGAGTGGGATTCAGTATTGGGGGTTCTCTGGCCACTGGGGGCAATGGCAACAACAGTGGTGAGGGGAGCAAGTGTGGAGGGTTTTCCACCCTGGCAAGAAAGTGCTGGAGGCCAAGCCTCTAGGGTTGACAGAGTGGAGGGGGCACTGTGTGAGTTGGAGGGTTTCTGTGGGGCAGCAATGAAGCCTGGTGATGGATGAGACAGTAAGCCAAGGCCATGAGCAGAGGGCATCCTTGGCACCCAGCAGCATGTGTATACCGGAGGAATGTTGGGCAGGGAGAACCTGTTATGGTTATTCTTGATAATTATAGTGGTAGTTATGGCACCAACACCACATGTCTCTGCTTTCCTGCACCAGGTAGTGCATGCCCCATGTCACCTGTTCCTTCTGGAAGGAGGCTGTGTGCTGCTCCAGAGCCTCCTCATGTTCCTCTCTGGCCACCTGCCCTTTGTGAAGGAAGGGCCCTATGGGTCCCAAAACTCCCTGACCAAACAGCCAGCTTTCAAAAGTTTAAAAACAACCCATAATTCTTCCCTGAGACTCAGTCGTGTTAAAAGTAAAATTACTGGCTCAGTGCCTGTAGCTCAAGCTGCTAAGGCCCCAGCCACATATACCAGAGCTGGCGGGTTCAAATCCAGCCTGGGCCTGCCAAACAACAATGACAACTACAA
>CAUYRH010104393.1:0-10533 GCA_963574655.1 Perodicticus potto
CAGAGCCTCAAGCTGTCACCCTGGATAGAGTGCTGTAGCATCACAGCTCACAGCAACCTCCAATTCCTGGGCTCAAGCGAGTCTCTTGCCTCCGCCTCCCAAGTAGCTGGGACTATAGGCACCTGCCACAACGCCCGGCCACTTTTTGGTTGCAGCCGTCATTGTTGTTTGGCGGGCCCGGCCGAATTCGAACCCGCCAGATCAGGTGTACGTGGCTGGCGCCTTAGCCCGTTGAGCCACAGGCGCCGAGCCCAAACCATAGTTTTTAAATCCATTCCTGGGCTGATGGGCATTTGGGTTGTTTCCACATCTTGATAATTGTAAATTGAGCTGCAGTAAACAATCTAGTACAAATGTTCTTATGATAAAATGATTTTTTTTCTTTTGTGTAGATGCCTACTAGTAATAGGGACTGTGGGATCAAATGGGAGGTCTAATTTGAGTTCTTTGAGGATTTTCCATACTTCTTTCCAAAGAGGCTATATTAGTTTGCAGTCCCATCAATAGTGTAAAAGTATTCCCCTCTCTCCACATCCATGCCAGCATCTGCAACTTTGGGATTTTGTGATGTAGGCTATTCTCACCCGGGTTAGCTAATAGCTCAGGGTGGTTTTGATTTGCATTTCTCTGATGATTAGGGATGATGAGCATTTTTTCATATGTGCCCAGTGATAGATGGGATTGTTTGTTTTTTTTGTTAATTTGCTGTTTTTCTGTTGATTAATTTGAGTTCTCCAAGTCGATGGAGATCCTAGTTATCGAGCCTTTGTCAGATTCATAAAATGCAAATATCTTTTCCCATTCTGAAGGTTGTCTATATGCTTTGTTGTGTCCTCAGCTGTGCAGAGACATCCTTTGGCTTTTATGATCGGGTTAGAACTTCACCACGTGAAGACTAATTATAAACTGATAAGCACATACAAAGGAATCCTGAAAATACCTAAAAGAGAATGACATTTCCATTACTACTTATTTCCAACCCTAATCCTACATAATTACTATCATTTTCTTAATAAAACAAAAATATTAAAGAGTAAGGTTTTGTTTAGCATATACTGTCTCTCTTGCTATAAGGAAGTAAATAGTGTAATCTTTGAGGCTTCTGAAGAAATCTGAGACTCCTTCAACTGAAACAGTCTGAAAATATTCTATAAATAAGTTGTTTTTAAATTCATTTTCAAACCACTTCTTAACAGGTAAGAATTGTCATAAGTACATTAATGATGTACAAACCTTGAATCTAAATTAAAAGAGTGTATGTAATTCTTATGCATGAACTTTATAGATGCTATCAAACAAAATTTCTGTGGGGTGGCACCTGAGGCTCAACGGAGTAGGGCACTGGCCCCATATGCCAGAGGTGGTGGGTTCAAACCCAGCCCCGGCCAAAAAGGGAAAAAAAGTTTCTGTGTGTGCTGTTCCTCACTATTTTATGAGTTCCAAATCAATAGCCTAGCCTGCTTTACTGCAATTTCTTTGTATCTAATACATCATTAGTAATGTTCTAAGCCAACTCTAAACAATAAAAATGAAGTTTTCTTTGGATTTTATAACACTATCTTTAATATCACCTCAAGTATATCATGTGAATAATTTTCCTAACATTTAATTACTGACTTTATTTGAACAATTTTTTAGCAATAAGAAAACGTTAAAATGACAGTGACATGGTCTAGGAAAATAATTACTCCCCCAATATTTTGTAAAAATGATCCTCTATGAGTGTGCTGCAAATGAAGTGAAGAATGCTGTCTTCTCTTACGTACTCTTCTGGGAAAAAACGCACCCCCTCCCCCCAACACTATGAAATTAAATTTTTGTCAATTCTAGATATTAGAACATAAAATTTTCACTAACGCTGTTAAATGCAAAATATAATTATTTCCAAAATGTAATTTTAATGTTCAGGAAGGTAATCAGGAATCTTTTCAAGATGACAAATGGCTTGAGAACTGGAAAAAAAGGAAATAGCCATTAGGACTCCACCAGTAAGAACTACCAAATAGAAAGTCCTATGACAGGAATGAAATAGCCATGCTCAAGGAACAGAAGGAGCCCAGTGGATTGGAGCAGAGTAAATACCCATGGTATGTGGTTCCTATTTAATGAATACCCTAGACATGTCTTCTAATTCTGGGTCTCCAAAACCAAGGCATGTGTGTGTGTGTGTGTTTGGGGTAGGGGTACTGCAGAGCATCACTGCCTGAGCTCAGCTTCTTATCTCATCCGCCACCCACCACCCCAACCTGTGGAAAAATTGTTTCCCATGAAACCGGTCCCTGGTGCCAAAAAAGGTTCTGGTCTGTGGCCTGTTAGGAACCAGGTCACATTACAGGAGGTGAGCAGTGGGTGGGAGGAAAAACTGTCTTCCATGAAACCAGTCTTTGGTGCCAAAAAAGTTGAAGACCACTGTTGTAAGTCATCGTTACCCCTACAATGCTGATAAAAAGTAGCCATCAATAAGCAACAAGCAGAGAAAGGTCTTGTCCTAAAGTTAAACTTATTTGTCACAGATGCTTCACAAGAGCTAAGAAAACACCACTTTTGGTGAACACTGAGCAGATATAACATTTAAAAGAGAATAACTACATCTATGAGGAGCCTGGCAGTATATTCCCTAAGGAATGACAATACAGTTCTTTATGTACAGTTACCACTCAGGGCACTACCCTCCTACCAAATCTCACAATTTCAACACCCTCAAGTATCACACATCTGGAAAATTCTGAGGCGCTTCCAACAGCTGTTCTTCAAGCCACTTCACACATGGCAGCCTTGCCTATCTCTACCCTGAGCTAATCAACCAACTAGCTAGCAGACCCGCCTCACCCGGCAGTGCAAACACCTTGAGATCTAGAAGACAGGAAACCGCGGGGTTTAAAGGACAACCCCAACGTCATATTCGGTAGCCTTCTCTACGGCCTCCGCCTTACCGGAAGTCGCCGGGGTGACGAAGCAAAATGCCCGTAGGGGCGGTGCCTCTTCCAGGAGCCAATGGGCTCTGCCCACCTCCCCCCTCCGTCACGGTTTTGTCTAATCGTGGACTGTGTCGTTTGGAGGGCGGGGCGCGGAGGCGGCTACGGAAGCCGAGCGGGACCAGGCTCTCCAGTCACTCGGAAGCGGGGAAACAGGGCAAGATGGTTTACATCTCGAATGGTGAGTTGGAGGGGCCGCGGCGGCGACAGCTGGCCGGGAAGCCCAACCCCGGGTTTCGTCCATTCTCGCTCGCCGGGCCCGGCGTGCGGAGCCGGCTGCGAAGTCGCCCCGGCTTTGGGCGCGCGGCAGATGGTCGCGGAGCGCCGGCTGTCGGGCGCCGAGGCCGCCTGGGTGAGGACCGCGCCGGGTCCCGCAGGCCTCGAGCTGAGCTCTGGGAGTCCGGTGCCCTCGCCCCGCGCAGCACGTTTCTGACTGGATTTGTGGGAGTGGTGTTTCCTGTCGGGCGTCGCCGTCGACGTGGACGCCGTGGTCCTGGCGCTCGTGCCTCGCGCACTGTTACAGCGTTATCCGCGTGTCGCGTCTTTCAGTCTTTGTAACAGGCCTATTCAGGCAGTACTTTATGATCCCTGTTTTACGGATGGAGACTCCCAGGGATCGCAGAGGTTTAGACAGTGAACGAGAATGGCGGAGTCGGGATTCAAACCCGGGAAGGCTGGCGTCCGCGTCCTTTTATCATCTACACTGCCGCCGCCTCCTATGACGTTTAAAAAGATCGAGCATGCCAGAGGAAAGCTTTGGGTACGCTTTTTCCTCAGGAGAGGGCAACTTTGTGCTCGAATTTTAAGGGACACAGGAGGAAGTACCCTTCCCTCTAGGAGCAAGTTAATTATTACCGGAATAGAGAGTCCCAGAGCGACTTAATTATGTGACTTGACAAAGAAAATGACTGACAGAGGCAATATGAATGGGTCCGACCAATGCCAGAAATGCCTGCCCCCTTGTTTGACTCAGGTGAAATCCTTCGGTGCAGTGGTTGTATTTGAATCATCTGTTTATTTTCAGAGACGAGTAAGGTAATAAGGGAGAAATCTTGTGGCTGACAGCACTTTGCATTTCTTTGCTGCTTTCAAAATCTTCCCTCCCCATCTCTCACTTAAAAATCTTTGAAAACAAGTAGGTTCATGGACACTAAACAGCATCAGTTTCCTCTTGGTTC
This sequence comes from Perodicticus potto, assembly GCA_963574655.1. Lineage (NCBI taxonomy): Eukaryota > Metazoa > Chordata > Mammalia > Primates > Lorisidae > Perodicticus > Perodicticus potto. Next base: position 4,154 of record CAUYRH010104393.1, read on the forward strand.
TGGGCACTTGCAGACTTTAGTTTTATATCCTTTGTGATTAAGCTAGAAGCTTCTATTTATGCATTGTTGAATAATTCCTTATATTTGTGGTGTATCATTGTGTATGCATTATCTTGATTCACATAAACAGCTGGTTAGGACCTTTTATTTGTTGTTTATTTATCTCACTATTATAGTTGAGAAATGCAGCTACATTCAAGCATCTTATTTCCCTCTGGAGATAGGGTGTGTCTACCTTCAGAAAGTAGTAGAGAAAGTACAAAAAACAAAGGAAGGATTGATGGGTTCCAATTAGATACATCGTAGAAAGACTGATTTATCCACACTTCATACTTGACAAAATATTTTTCTCTGTCAGATGACTTTTTCCCCAACAATTCTTTATGATGGCTAGTCCTGGACTAATTTTCCCACAAAAGGATCACAGCAGCCAATGAAGCAGAGACAGTGAGGGGAAGAACCAAGCCTAACACATCTTTTGATTTTGTATAGGCCTTTTTACTCCATAGCTCATTGAGAGCATAGATAAGTGGATACCTGAATGTAAGGTGGTAAATCCTGGTGGAGGGAATGGAGGTAAGTGGGGCAAAGCCCTTGAAATGGAGAGGAGAAGTAGGTGCTGTTTTCCCCCGAAAATGTTTTTTTTTTTTTTTTGGTAGAGACAGAGTCTCACTTTATCGCCCTCGGTAGAGTGCCGTGGCCTCACACAGTTCACAGCAACCCCCAACTCCTGGGCTTAGGCAATTCTCTTGCCTCAGCCTCACGAGTAGCTGGGAGTACAGGTGCCAGGCTACAGGTACAACACCTGGCTATTTTTTTGTTGCAGTTTGTCCGGGGCTGGGTTTGAACCCACCACACTCGGTATATGGGGCCGACGCCTTACCAGCTGAGCCACATTTGACCTCTTGATCTGCCAGGCTGAAACTCCAGTATGCTCCTCATTTTGTAGCTTCTGTTAAAGTTGTTACAGTTTTGCTTACGGAATCAATTATTAAAATCAAGAACATCCTGTAACAGCAAATAGTGGTCATCTTGATGAAGAACAAGCCAAATTCTCTTCAGTACCATACATACTCTTTGATTTGTAAGAATTTTATTAAAATAACTGATTCTAAAGGCTTGTAAGAGTATGTATAAACAATGTTTTTATTCAGGTAAGAGACTTTGCAAGTGAAAAGAAATGCTCTGAACACTTTTAGGAAATAGAAGTGATGTGAGAATTCTTTATATACACTCATCTCATTGGTTTCCTCAGAATACTTGAAGAAAGGTAGTTCAGGCTCAGCACCCGTAGCACAGTGGTTATGGCGCTGGCCACATACACGGAAGGTGGCGGGTTCTAACCCAACTAAACAACTGCAACAACAAAAAAAAAACATAGCCGGGCATCGTGGTGGGCGCCTATAGTCCCAGCTACTTGAGAGGTTGAGGCAAGAGAATCACTTAAGCCCAAGAATTGGAGGTTGCTGACAACTGCAACACAATGGCACTCTACCAAGGGCGACATAGTGAGACTCTGTCTCAAAAAAAAAAAAAGGCAGTTCGTTTCTCCATCAGCCAGGAATGATGTGTTGAGGTTGGCATTCCCATTAAGGACAATAACTACCATGGCTTCCTGTGCTATGACCAAACTCAGACATGTGGCCTCCTGGCCAGGTTCCTGCAGTTTCATATTGTTGGAACATTCGCTGTATCTCTGGGGATTGCAGCTTTCTGTAAGTTTCCTGTGGCTGAACCAAGAAAGAAGGCGGCATATGCAGATTTCTACAGAAAGTGTGATTCTATGAAAGATTTTGAGGAGATGAGGAAGGCTGATATCTTTTACAGTGCAAAGTGATTTTGGAATATAAAGAATTTCTTTGGGTTGATTTACATAGAAATTTGTCACTGACCTGTGTTCCTGAGCATGAGTATGAGTGATGAGTAATTAACAAATTAAAAACAAATAGTTGAATAAAAAGGTTATTTGTACATCCATATTCATAGCAGCATTATTCACAATAGCCAAAAAGTATAAGCAACCTAGATGTCTATTGGTAAGATATGAGTGGATAAACAAAATGTGATATATATTACAGAGGAATATTATTCAGCCTTAAAAAAAAAAGGAAAGAAATTTTGATAGATATTTAACGTGGAAGAACTTTGAATACATTCTAAGTGCAATAGGCTGGTCATAAAAGGACAAAAATCGCATGATTCCTCTCTTTCAAGATTTCTAGAGTAGTCAAATTCATTAAGACAGAAGAATAGTGCTTGCCAGGGTCTGGGCAGAGGAGGTAATGAGGGGTTAGAGTTTAATGAGTATAGAGTTTCAGCTGGGGAAGATGAACAAGTTCTGTATATTTAATGATTAAAACAGTAAATTTTTATATATATGTTACTATAAAAAAATTTAAATAGAATGAAGTCACCCACTAAAATTACAAACTGAAGGTAAGCATTTGACATATTGAAGAAATGTGGAGCTTTAGTTTTTGAACCTTTAGAATGGTGATCTCATAATAGATTTCTCCTGGGGTTGACCATTTAGAACAAATGGGAAGTTGAAACCTGAGTGTCTTTGTTACCTAACTAATTAACTATAATGCCTATTGGACTAGAGATTTGTAGCGCTCACTGAAGTTTCTTTATTCTTGTCTGTAGGACAAGTATTGGACAGCCGGAGTCAGTCTCCATGGAGATTATCTTTCATAACAGAATTCTTCTGGGGAATAGCTGAGTTTGTGGTTTTGTTGTAAGTATGACATTCCTCTGTATTAAGTGATGTTTCTTAATTGATATTGAAGTTGACTGAAGTACATTGGGTGCATTGTATTGGGTATCCTAAATGAGCTTAACTTTTCCTGAAGCAGTTTTTAATAGTGATTTTTTTTTTTTTTTGAGACAGAGCCTCAAGCTTTCACCCTGGATAGAATGCCATGGCATCACAGCTCACAGCAACCTCCAATTCCTGGGCTCAAGCGAGTCTCTTGCCTCCGTCTCCTAAGTAGCTGGGACTATAGGCGCCCGCCACAACGCCTGGCCATTTTTTGGTTGCAGCCGTCATTGTTGTTTGGCGGGCCGGGGCTGGATTCGAACCTGCCAGCTCAGGTGTACGTGGCTGGCGCCTTAGCCCGCTGAGCCACAGGCGCTGAGCCTTAATAGTCATTTTTAAAGTGGCTTTACAAAGGGAAATTAAGACTTCCTTAGTGATAAAGCTGCTACCACCAAACATGATCGTGAATATGTCTGTTGGGTTGGTAAGCTGTTGCATGTCTTAACTTTGGTGGTAACCACTTCAACCTGTGGCTGGGCCTGTCCATTTTGATGCCAAATGACTGCATCAGTTTCTATTCCTGGTTTATGTTTGTGTATGCAACTTTTAGTCCATATTATACAATAGCTACCTAAGGGGTACATCTTGATTTTAAAAGAATTCCCAAGTAGTGAACTTTTTTTTTTTTTTTTGAGACAGAGCCTCAAGCTGGATAGAGTGCTGTGGCGTTACAGCTCACAGCAACCCCCAATTCCTGGACTTAAAGCGAGTCTCCTGCCTCCGCCTCCCAAGTAGCAGGGACTACAGGGCGCCCGCCACAATGCCTGGTCATTTTTTGGTGGCAGCCGTCATTGTTTGGCAGGCCCAGGCCGGATTCGAACCTGCCAGCTCAGGTGTACGTGGCTGGCGCCTTAGCCGCTTGAGCCACAGGCTTTTTTATTTTTTGAGACACAGTTTCACTGTGTCGCCCTCAGTAGAGTGCTGTGGCATTACAGCTCACAGCAACCTGTAAGTCTTAAGTGATTCTCTTGCCTCAGCCTCCCAACTAGCTGGGACTACAGGCGCCCGCCATAAGGCCTGACTATTTTTTTTGTTGCATTTGTCATTGTTGTTTAGCAGGCTTGGGCTGGATTCAAACCCTCTTGCCTTGGTGTATGTGGCTGGTGCCCTACCACTGGGCTACAAGCACCACAGCAAGTAGTGTACTTTTTTGAAATGAGGAGTTAGAGTTAATACAGAAGAGACAAAAATGTAAACATTCCCATAATTTTGAGCAGTTTTTAATTAAGTGTGTTTTTTGGTCTTTCACATGTTTGTTTTAAGAAAATTGTTCATTGAGTCTTACTCATGCCTGAGTTTAGATATATTGATATATTTGAGTGTCTCATGGTCAGAGAACTGCAGAGATATAAAGATGTAGGAGACAGTGCCTTCATTGATTTTACTCTCGATATATTTTTATTCCAAAGAGTACTTGGATGGTAATGATTGTGGGAGGTAGACATCAGGGGAAGTTATTCCATGTGGAAGAAACCATATGGTGGATGGCATAAAAGTTTGACTATTAGGCTGTGGTCTTCAGGTTTAATTTGGTTGTAGCTGTGGCTTAGAAAGTTTTAATTTTATGGCTGCATGTAGCATAAATTAGGAGGGTAGAATGTAAAATGCAAGAGATGCTTTCATAGGAAAATATAGCAGGGCACACAAGAGGTCCTAAGTGACCCAGTACAAAACTTATTTAAAGTCTTATAAATTTTCACCTGCTCCATATTTGTCAAGTACTATTTAAACTTAGTTCAATCCTTCCCCCTTCACAAATTCCATTTAAGTGGATTTCCAGAAGCCCTGTGCCTCTGTTACACCAGCCTTGGCCTCTCCTTCCCCAAGGTAACTTCAAAGAGGCTGTTGGCAGGGGCACTGAATGTGAGATACTGTAAGGCAGACTCTGGAATCTGACCACTGATTTAGAATGGAGAAAGGTCAAGGATGACTCAGATTTCTTGCTGGGTCTAGGGGAGTTATTAGAAAATAAGAAATAACAAAGGGCGAATTTGACATACAACATAGCACACTGATTGGGCACATTGGGCTAGATGGTAGTGCCCAGTTGGCTGTAAGAAATGTTCAGAACTAAGTAGGTTTAGTCATCTTGCCACAGAGATGATAGTTAAAAGCATGGAAATGTATTTTATGTTGTTAAAGGTGGTTCCTCTGTTTTCTGCTCCTTGTTGCAGTTTCAAAACTCTGCTTCAGCAAGATGTGAAGAAAAGAAGAGGCTATGGAAACTCATCTGATTCCAGATATGATGATGGAAGAGGGTATAGCTTTTTTTTTTTTGCAGTTTTTGGCCAGGGCTGGGTTTGAACCCACCACCTCCAGCATATGGGGCCGGCGCCCTACTCCTTTGAGCCACAGGCGCCCCCCGGGTATAGCTTTTTGTATTGATAAGTTATTTTTACCTCTTTGTATATTTTAATTAAATTAGGCATTTTAGATAGATCAAAATTATTGATGGGAATTAAAAGTTTAAATCCAATTTCACAAAATTAATGTGTTACTTTATATTAAAAGTCAAGTTGCCTCTGATTTGATAATCAGAGTTAATCCGGCAAAGCTAAAGTATACATTAACTGTTAGATAGGAAAAATGTAAGTTAGAGGATGAAAACTGACAGCCAACATTAAAATCTAGAGACTTCATGTTAGCTACTAATGAGAAACCCCGGAAGGTAGAACAGCAGAAATCACATGGGATTTCCACATAGCAGAAATCAGTTGGAGTTGGGTGTGAGCTGGGCATTTGCAGGAGGTGCAGTCAAGATAGGACTTAGTTTCCTTGTGTGCATTAAGTGTCTGGTTCCTGTAAGTGTTTGAATTTTTTGACTCCTGACCTAAATGTTCCTACTTCGAATAATGTTTTAGGGTCATGTAATTTGTTGAAAAAGAAAAGGATCCAGTTGAGTGCTTAAATGGAAGCAATTGAAGTTGTATTTACTAAACAGTAGATAATAACTGTTTCTTTTATTAGGCCACCAGGAAATCCTCCCCGGAGAATGGGTCGAATCAATCATCTGCAAGGCCCTAGTCCTCCTCCTATGGCTGGTGGATGAGGAAGGTAACTTAAAATCTGAAATTAATTTGTGGGATTTTATAAAATGTAATGTGTTGGGCTTTTCATGGAGATCCAAATTAACTCGTAACTCTTCTTATGTTTTCCTTTAGGTAAATGTCTGCTCTAAGAAGCAGACAAATGGACAAGCACATTCATAGCAGAAGGAAACCATCAAGAAGTGAAGGGCTGACCACAGTGGACAAATAGATGAATGTGTGTGTCTAAACAAGGATTGCTCTGTGTCTTCACAGATGAATGAGGTCAGGCTGGGAATTCTCTCTGCAGGGAACTGGCCTGACTGACATGCAGTTCTATAAATGCACTTTTTGTCTCATCATTTTTGTATAGTTTACTAAAGTATTAATAGTTTTAATAAGTAAATATTTTTAGGTTGCAAAACTGATTCTTCATCTTTATATATTTGAATCACAAACTCTGAAGAAATAAAAAGGTGTGCATTCAGTACTTTTAGTGTCACCTTTTTCAATTTCTGAAGTACTGTTCATTGTCA